>CAUVYM010000214.1:0-27096 GCA_963556165.1 Tipula helvola
GCTTTCTAGAAATAATTCTCATAATATAGCACCTCTGATTTATTTAGACAATGATATTATCTCATTTGTGCCGACAGTTAATAACTTAGGACTAATATTAAACCCAAAACTCACTTGGATTGATCATATAAAATCCCTATGCCAGCGTGTTAATTATAGTTTATACTCGCTAAGGTTAATAAAAAAGTTTTGTCCAGTGAATTTACGCATATATCTTGTTAAAAGTCTGATTATACCAATTTTCACCTATTGTGATGTAATATTTAATAACTGTGATAGTACTTCAAGGCGTTTACTTGAGGTTACGTTTAATAACTGCATCCGGTATGTTTATGACCTTAGGAAGTTTGACCATGTCTCTGAATTTAAGGTTTCTATTATTGGATGTGACTTGTTTGAATTTTATTGGTATAGAACTGCGGTTTTTGTTTTCCGTATTATTAAATCGGGTATACCATTGTATTTGCATGAGAAATTAGATTTTTCTACATCGTTGCGAACAAGAAATGTCAACTTGCCTATTAATAGGACAAAGGTTTACAATAAATCTTGTTTGGTGAACATGATTGTCATCTGGAACAGCCTACCACTGGTACTAAAAAATATTGATTCTTTGAATATTTCAAAGGATTAATGTTAAAATTGGTAAAAGAAAACCAAAATTTTTGATTGATTGGGTTGTAAATAGTATGTATATAATGTATATATGTTTATGTGTATATTTTGTATATATATTATGTTTGAGTGTTATTTCTTGTTATATTCTAAATGTTAATTGTAAATTTTATTATTATTTTATTATTTTTGTTATTCTCTACTTTGATAATTGTATATATTCTTGTTGTACAAAAACATTATGGTTTAAACAGCATTGGCTTATGAATAAATAAATAAATAAATAAATAAATAAATAAATAAAATAAATGTATTTATATATTATCACATATTGCTTTGAACACAAAGTCTTTTTTAGGATCTGCAGAAAGCTCGTGTCTGCCTCTTTTGTCTGTGCATAGGATACCATTTCCGGATTTTTTTTTTCGTAAGTAGTGGTAATCCACTGACAGTTCATGTCGAGTGTATTGAGGAATATTACCTTACATACCTAAAATTAAAATCAAAAATTAGCATCTATATTTTTATTTGCAACAACTATTAATATTCGTTAATAAAATGCCTAGTAATAAATGGTTAATTTTAATTTAATAAAAATATCAAATACCTGTTGCCGAATAATAGAGTTATCGCCGGTCCCAATTAAGTAAGAAATATTTCCGGATGGCACCTCTTCGGTGATTTGTAGCACATTTCATCCGAAGCTTTGCAGTTTTTTCTGTAAATTGCACAATATAATTCCATTGGCGATTGCGTTCACCGATGCTCCAGAACTCATTAAAAAATTTTTGTCTGTCGATGGTGGTTATTCTTTCATGACATTTATTTTTGCAAGCACGGCAAGGACGTATTTGTCGCTCTTTTATTTGCTGACCACGTTTATTGGTATGAGATATTCCTTTATTGTAAGCAGTTTTGGAAATATTTGATATCCATTTTGACTTGTCTTGTTTACGTTTCCGAACGTTTGGGGTACATACAAAATAAAAATAAGTTAAAAATGTAAAATAATTTAAATTAATAAAATAAATAAAATATATTTAATCGAATAATTTACAAAATATAAAATAACCAATTGAGCAAAAGTATAAATAAATCAAACAAATTATAAATTAAACTAAATATGTTAAATTAATAAATCCATTAAACTATAAATTAACCAATGTGGTTTTATTTATTTACTATATTTAGTTTAATTTATAATTTGTTTAATTTGTTTGATTTATTTAATTTTTTGCGCATTTCCTTATTTTTTAGTTTATAAATTATATTTAATTAATTAAATAAATTCACTAATTTTGTGTAATTTATTTAATCATTTAATATACATTTTGAACTATTATGTTTGATTTAGCTTATTTAATTCATTAAATTGATTTCTTTTAAATTATACATATTAAATAAATTAAAGAAATTAACCAACTACAATAAGCTAACTTATGTATTTAAGAAATAAATTAATGAATTAAAGAAACCAAATCAAACATAATAAGTTGAATTAAACAAAATTATTAGATAAATATTTAATGAAACAAATAGAAATTATTAAATAAATTAAATATTGAAAGAAATTGTGAAGTGAAGTTGCATTACAACCTTAAAGTTCGGGCGACTAAACGTTTATAGGAATATAAACAAATTAAAACATTTTATTACACATCATATCATTTCAGATATTTAAAAAAATTATCATTTAGCTAATTGTTTAAACTTATTAAATAATTGACCAAACTAATTAATATAAAATTAATTAAATTAATTAATTAATTAATACATTTATTAATTAAAAAAAAATCAGAATTAATAAACTTCCATGAAATAAATAAATTAAATAAATTAATTAAAATGAAAAAATTAAACAAATTATATTACCTAGAGGGCGCTGCCCTCAATTCGGTACGCTCATTAACCTTCAAGAACAATGGCACGTTTCGCTCGCCAATCATCGATGAATTTATTATAGTTCATTTTCTGGCACGGATGCAAATGGATCAAAAATAACCCGCTTTATTTATCCGCTTCAATAATTTTAACTGTGGGCGGCCAACTATGCCTAATAATAGGACTGGTTGTAGCAATCGTTTCTGTGAGCGACGTGAAACATTTTTTAAAATTTTTATTAATTTATGGTATATCGATAACCGCTTGGAAAGGTTTCACGCAGTGTTGTGCCGCGCAATCTACATGGCGTAATTACACGATTGTCCACACGTGTAGA
Organism: Tipula helvola; assembly: GCA_963556165.1. Classification (NCBI taxonomy): domain Eukaryota; kingdom Metazoa; phylum Arthropoda; class Insecta; order Diptera; family Tipulidae; genus Tipula; species Tipula helvola. The sequence goes on from CAUVYM010000214.1 coordinate 2,834, forward strand.
CAATGTATGTAGACAATTCAAAAAATGACGTCGACAACGTAGACAGTGTCGACAATATAGACAATGCGGCGACAATACACAGCAACAACATTTTTTGATAACTTCATATTTAAGTGGAATTAATTTAATAGGCACATGCCTAGTTTAAAGTGTGATATTTGTATATTTGATTCATTTGGTGCAGTCTTATTAATTTAAATTCCAGAATACTTAAAAAGCTAAAATGTGCTTAAAAATTACAAAAATTTGATATTAAGTGTCTTGTGTTATTAAAAGTGTTTTAAAAATGTTAAAGTAAAAGTTTAACTTGTATGCATCCCTGAAAAATTATAGCATATTATAGTACTTCGCTAAACCTATAATATTTTATTTTTGGTCTCCTTGCTCTAGGTTATCAATTCTGGCTATATGGTTGATTTAGGAACTTCAACTATAAGCGTAGTTCGCAGAAGTAATTAAATCTAAACGTAGGAAAAAACAACAAGAAAAATTGATTGTCTACGAATTTTCTACATTGTCTACTCATTGTCTACGTCAAAAACTATTGTCTACGCTATTGTCGACACTTACATGTAGACAATCTTAAATTACGTGTAGACGCACAACACTGGTTTCACGATAGTTGTAATGCCGTTTAAATTGGAATACCAAAATATAGTATCGCATCGCGATGATAAAATACCAGCGCATATACTGGATCATAAAAAACATTTTGGATTTTCGGTATTCTTTTGCATATTTATACGTTTAGTTTTGCGGCTATACTTGCTATCCTTAATACGGAAATTATATCTAATACACTGTTATATATATCATATGTGATGCAAAATGTTATTTGTTCTATCAGTATAACGCAGACGGTGCTATGTTTGTTAATTATTAAAACACGTTGTGCTGCACTGAACAAATTATAGAGAACATTTTTTGCTAAAATAGCAAGCCTGTTAAATCAGTCTATTTTGAGTCACGTGTACGAAATAAACCAATCAAAATAATATTACACTGATAATTTCCCTAGGGATGTTATCAGTGTAATGTTATTTTGATTGGTATATTTTGTACACATGACTCGAAATTGACCGATTTAATAGGCTTGCTATTTTAGAAAAACATACTCTGGCTACTAGATGAAAAGAATTTATAGTTTTATTTTACAATAAATACTGTTTCAAAATGACACTTTCATAGAACAATTTACAATCTAGCAGCCTTACCCTCTAAACAAGGTGTTACATTAACGTAACATAAGCGAAGAAAATTGTTCAAACAACTCTACGTAAACGTAACATTTTTATGTTATATAAAAATAAACCATTAATGTTGTTTCTGTCCCATGATAATTAGACTTTTTGGCGAAGAGTTGTGAATGTATTAGTAGTTCGTTTATGGTTCGTCGAAGAGGTACATTTAAGTACCAATTTACAAATAACGTTTACGAATTGTAAACATGTTACATTTAAGTAACATTTTTGGCGAAACGGATATGAACAATGATAAAAATGAAATAAAATGCAAATTTAATTTGATTTTAAATATTTTATCAAAAATTCTGTATTTTGGTTCAATAGTAATTTCAAATATAACATAAAAAAATAATATAAATGTACATAATAAAAAATTATAAGGTTAAAAGAATTCAATTGATTAAATTTAAAATAAAATAAGTAAAAGCTCTAAGTAAATACATACATATATAATTTTAGTTTATAGTTATTTTTTGATTTTGTTTTCTTGGCTCGGTCCTTCGCATATTGAAACCATTTTTTAATGGTGCCGATGACTTCACTACTCTTGCAAGTGGGAATTTCTTTAAAGCGCATTCTGAAACAAAGATTATACTTAATTACTTTGATGAATTTTAATTTAAATCTAGTTTTACCTTTTAATATTTCCATTATTGAATATCCTTCGACAGCTATATTTTGCTAGCGCCCATACCAGGAAAAGTTTGAGGCCGCTTCATTTGTGATGATTAATCTCAAACTATTTCTCACAAATTTTTCTAAGCTCTGATCCAGAATATTATCAAAAAACTTTCTCTGAAAAAAAAAACATTTGAATTCATTATTCATATTTTATTAGATTAGTAATACCATACCAGTGCTTCTTCTTTGGTTGGATCTTCTTGTATGTCTAACTCAAATTTTTGAAAATCTGGAGCTGATGATAGTAGAAGTCCCTCTAATAGTCTAGGTTTTAGCTTACGCTCAAAATTATTTTGATTATTTTGATTTAATTTCTGTTCTCGGCGTAGTAACTTCATCTCCCGCAATAAAACCCGCTATATCTTACCATGCTCCTGCAAAGTGCTAGCTATATCAAGTGTATTCGCATCGGGTTGCATATTTTGATGATTCGATGTCACATTTTCTTTAGTATACGGTGTGAAATTAAATTTTTTTGTATGCTTGTTGCAGGAACCATGTTTTTCTTTATAGAAGTAAATTGGGCATAATTTGCTTCTTCATCAGAATCGAATAGTTCTGAGTCGTCAAACAAAATTATTTGCCCGTTTTGAGACATGTCTGAAATAAGATAAAAAAAAAATTAATTTAAATGTTGGAAAGAAATGAAAACAAAGCTGAGGCTAGATTCAATTTTGATAGTTTTGCTTTTTATAAGTTAAAGATCATAAAACTGTGTTTCTTGGTTATATTCTTCAATATCAGTGCAATAAATGCCTAAGTTCGACGATTCAATTGGATACTCAAAAAAATTATTTAAATTTTTTAGAATTTTTCCTTCAACTGTTAAGTTATTGATTGCGGTAATTTTCATTATTTTATTATTTATTAAACAATAATTATTAAGAAATGTAGATGACAGGTTGAATGTGGTGTATAATATCCCTTCAGTAGTTGTCTGGAATTTGTCGATTTCTTTCAGTTTTCTCACAATCTGCTGCAAGGGAAATGCACCTTCCTTTACCATTTTTTTAAGTTTTTGTAATAATTGGCAAATGAAGCAGACTATATGTATATTATATGAGACATGTTCATCACCATACAGCGTAGAGAAATTTTTCACAAATTCATTAAGTAATTCAGCGGCACACTCGTTAGAAATACAGTAGTCCGGATGGCATAAAATTCTAATTCCACATACTAATTTTTAATGCTACAATTCCCGTGTACAACAAAAACGTTCTGTACTCTGTGGCTTTCCAATGTTCCATCTCATCTAAATTTCTCTGTATCCTAGCAAATTCAGAAGGAATAGATTTTCGAATACTTTTTAAATTAATATTAATTGAGTTAATGTCATTTTGTTTCAGAGAAAATGGTTTTCGTTTAACTTTTATCACTAAATTTAAAAATTGTCGTGCTGCCCCAAGTAATGCACAGTGCATATAATCTATGGGGAACTGGGACACGCATGCAATATTTAAAGATTCCAACAATAAATTAGGTTTTTTATGGTGTTCCCTTTAATTTCTCTCCCTAAAATCACTGTCGGTTCTCAGAATATTATTTGTTTCCGGAAAGCATACTCTGTGTTCAAAGTAAATTCCCTTTATTTTACAATTTGTGCATGAAAAATATCCTTAGTGAGTCTTTACACCTAAAATAAAAAGTAAGAATTAATGTTCAATTCACATTTTATATTTGCAAATTTTACCTAATATAAATGCTCGGGCTGGAGCATTACATATAAATGATCTCAAAGAAAACTTGATAGTTTTATCTTGGTGCTTGATTCCATTTTTATAGAGATCTTTAACTTCGTTTACAAATGGTTCAACAAATGCATTGTTGCACATAGGTTTGGTATATCCATGAAATATACCAACCACAAAAATGGTTTTAAAAGATGGAATATTACCAAGAATAGGCCACAACTGGCTTTTTGAGCTTTTTGCTAGCGGTACACCATCAATACCAATATCCACCTGGATCTCATTTTGATTATAAACATTTTCATTCAAGAATTTTTCTATAATTATTTTCAAACCCATATGAGTATAGCTACTATTTTCGCTTAATTCCATGATCGCTGATTGTTGTATTGAAACATTTTTTAAAGTTCGGATATCTTTAGGGAGATCTAAATTGTAGCTCCTTAGAATTTTTAATAGGGAATTTTACATGCCAGGGTTATATTATACTCAACACACCATTTAGCTAAATCTTGCCTAAGACCTTTTCCTTCACAACTGCTTATGTTCATATCGACATTATCAAATTCCATCGTCAAATTATTGTCCAATAAATTGTGTTCTGCGCCATACTGAAGATCACTGTCAGATTCAATCGATAATGATTGAATAGAATTTTTAGCAAGTGATTCCATATATACGGGTGGATCACAAAATTCGCCATTTGTTTTTGTTTCGTTTATACTTTTTGAACACAATTTTTTAATTTCTCTGTTAATCTGATAATATTTTTTTTTATCCATTTTAAATAACAATAATTAATTCCTACTTTGTTTTGTATGTAAATAACGATTATAATTAGCTTTTTGAGTTCGAGAAATGTAAATATCGCCCTTTCGAAATTCGAAGTATGTACAATTATATTTATATCAATTAAATTATTCACTACAATATATTTGTTTGACAAATTACCTTGGAAAATATATTTATTTAAATAAATCACAATTTATATAAAAGATTTAACCGCATGTATTGCATTTGATCAGAAAATGAAAATGGCGTTCATCGATGTTTTATGAACGAATATATAATTGTACACATATATGTATGTATATGTGTTAGTGAAAAAACTTTGCTTATTGGTTACATTTATATTACGTTTAGGCTTCGGGCTGTTACTATGCAACGTGCTTTCGAAAAATATAATAAAATTATTTCGGGAAATTATCAATGCTCTTGGGATATTACTGCTGAAAATTTTACTATTCCTGATACAATCGAAAATGTTCTGGAAAATTGGCTCGACAGAATGGGGTACTGTAAAGCCAGTCGTGGAAGTCATTTGAATGAAATTGTATTCCATACTTAATGGCAATGTACATCTACTCTTTATAATAAAACAAACAGCTTTGAAAAAAATATTCATTCGTTTTTGAATTTAGAGCCAAATTAAAATGCAAACATTAGATGGACCGCCTGATATTACCATTATACACCATTACAATTATACCATTATTCTTATACCATTATACAATTAAACTATTATACCATTACACAATTATACCTTTACCATTACTAAACATTCACTTTTATATTTGTATATAGATTTCTCAACTGCTCACTAAAGCCTAATCCAACCCAAACTCAACTCCAACTCTGGAACCTAACTCAACCCTCAACTTAACCATAAACTCAACCACCAACTTAATCCACAAGCAAGGATATATAAAAAACTGGCTAACTCTTCAGTATATCCTAATACAACCCCAACTCCTCAATCCAATCCTTCAAGTCAACCCCAAATTCAGTACCCAACTCAATATGCAAACCAACATATAAAAAATTGGTAAATATTTATAAAACTAAGTGATTTGGGTTAATTAGTATAGCAGGCACCCCACCTTCTTGTACGGCTTATCCACATTTTTGCTCATTTTTGACAGGATTTCAATACCTTGGTCTTTTTAGACCGAATTAATTGAAATTATTTTAAAACAAATTAATTGAAGAGGAAAAAATGAAACCATGTTGTAGTTAAATAAATTACATATACGTCCCGATCAAAGCCTACCTATCGACTGTCTGTTATTTCTATATCCGTTACTGAAGTAATCTACCAATGCCTACTTATCTCTTTCTAACTACAGTATTAACCCTGATTACTTTGTTTTGTTAATGCGTTTCGCCAAGTGAACGAGATTTCTCTCGTCATCTTGTACAACTGGACCATTCGACATGATATTTACGCGATGCCAGCACCAGCAGGGACTTTGCTCACAGGCTACGTGGGTAATATTCATTTCGTGTTGAATAAACTAATTCTCAACCTAACATTCGGCCTTTCCTGACTCAACACTGCCCCGAGTGTTCAATATATAATTTATAAATTAACCCTGTTCACGACCTCAATGAATACCCCTTCGTCTGCACAATATGCAAACAGGCCTCGTATTGCGACCTCTGCTCGACTTTTTATCCATCCGGATAAGGTAGCCTACCACCCCGCACCAATGCACTTCTTGTCATACTACATAGACAAGGTAGCCAATCACTCTACAACCCGGCTTTCTTCCCCTTCGGACAAGGTAGCCCAATACCTGACAACTCGGCTTTCAGCCCCTCCGGACAAGGTAGCCTAACACCTGACAACTCGGCTTTCTACCCCTTCGGATAAGGTAGCCTAACACCCAACAACTCTACTGTTTAACTCTCCAAATAAGGCAGTCTATTACCTATCTAACAATTACTCTTCATTTCATGGGTCATGTAATAAGCTCTTCCACCCATAGTGCTCCCAAGAGATGAATTACCATTCAGCGATGAATTTCTTAGGTGATCATAATATGCACGAACTTCGTGCCGGTTTCACATGTAAATAAAAAGAAATAGCGAGTATATAGCATTGCATAATAGATATTCTGATCTAATCATACTATCATAGAACAAAATTTTAATGCGTTCCAATAAATTCAAATTTATTCAATAAAGGTTGATTTACATATGCGACGTGCGACGTGTGACGGGAGCTTCTAGCCAATCAGAGGCGAATATTTTGATATTCGTCACAAGGCACACGCCACACGTCGAGAGATGGTTTAATTTTATCTTTTCCGTCACGGTCGCACAAACACATACACATTTTTTGTATGTATTGTATAAAACAAAATATGCAGTAGGCTTTGACGAAGCTTTTTTGAAGAACAAAAATTAAAATATAAATAATTTTATAAAGTGTGCGTGGCGGATCTCGTCACAAATGTAAATTGTTGTCAAAAAAGCGTCACGTTTATTTCCACTTGTCACACGTCGCACGTCGCATATGTAAATCAACCTTAAAACTGGCATGTCATACCAGAGAGGAAATACAATCACAATATAAATTCAATTTCAATAGAAACATGTACAAAACTCAAACAAGTGCACATGGTAATCACATATATTTTATATTTAAATTGATACTTTAAAAATCGATATCAATTCAAAAAAATATTTAGACCTTATTATTTCAGTCCAATTCAATCTTCATCATTATCATCCTCATCGTGATCCTCATCGATTTTGAATATTTCATCATCTGATATTCCCCAACGTTTCATATTATCCGCAGCATATACGGAACGGAATGGCTTTTGTGTGATTTGCATTCCTGGAACATCTCTAAATCTTTACATCAATTTCCTTGAACTTCCCGTAGGTGGTGGATCATACCGCACAAGAACTAATTCACCTTCCCTATACTTAGTCGGTGTAACATGCGACTCGTTATACGATTTAATTACTTGTTCACTTTTATTCTTGATACGTTCAATAACCATTTTTAGTATCTCATCCTCAGGTTCATGGTCAACATTATCATCTGGTGAATCTATTAATGCAAGTAATTTATTCCCTAAAACATTACGTGGGTTGAATCCAAATAACACTCGTTGAGGTGTCTCGCCGGTTGTTCTATTAATTGAAGAATTCATAGCCCACTATACGGAACTTAAATGGGTATCCCAGTTTCGTTCATTTTCACCGCTACATAATGTTTTGAGAGCTTCTCCTACCAAACGAAAACATCTCTCTATCTGTCCATTTGCTCTTGGTGTTTTTGCTGCAACTAACGAATGTTTTATTGAATTCGTCACGCAATATTCTTTAAATGTTTTTCCTACAAAAGCAACTCCACGATCCGTTACCAATACCTTTGGCATACCTAGATATTGTGATACATCATCTATAATAGCTATAACGGCTTTTGTATTAGCTGCTCGCACCGGCTTCAATACAACAAATTTAGTCAATCGGCATATCATTGCAAAAATATATTCGTTCTGTTTCTTGCTCCTAACAAGCGGGCCATAAAAGTCTGCATGAACTATGTATTTCATATGGTAGTATTGGGCACGGTATATCCTGTAGTTGATATCTTGTCTCATCCTTCCCTCTTTTAACATACATAGATGGAATACATTGCTCGATATATTTCTTCACAACATTTGTCATTTTAGGAAACCAGAAATGATTTTGAATATGTTGCTTAGTTCTATTCAGCGCAGGATGCCCCAATTTATCCTGTGCATATTGTGGTATATAGATTCTCGCGATGGATGGTACGGCAAATCTTAGTCCATTATCAGTTTTCCTATAAATTCGGTCATCTTTTAATTGATAATCTGTTTTTACTTGTCTTTCTATTTTACGTTCCACCTTTTTCCCCTCCAACACCTCTTTAATTTCTTTCAATTTATTATCTTTGATCTGCAATGCAGCTACCCATTCAGTGTCGTTTGGATTTATTTTACATATATTACGGCTAAGACTATCAATATGACTCATATCACTTCCTCGTCTATATTTAATATCGAAATCAAATTGTTGGATTGATAACCACCATCTGGCAATTTTCTATAAAATACTAATCGCATTTTTTGTTTTTTAAATTTTCATTTTAATTAAAAATAATTTCAATTAAACTATGATTTGCGAATTATGTTGCTAAGAGGGACTAGCTGATACTGAAATCCTTGGCACGTATACCATTACAGAGCTATGAAATATGAATATTAAAACGGGGAATTGAAAAAGTAACCAAACGGAGGATCTAAACCAAGAAACATGCAATATTGATGTACCTGCAGCTCTGCTTCAGAATATATATTTTTAAAATTATTTTGTTGTGTTAACATATAGAATGTTGTCAACTCCTTTCTGCATAGACTATTACGAATGAGCACATGCTCAAAATACGTTGTGTAGGTGAGCCGGAGGGGATTTAGTGATCAAACATCAATTAAATAAATGAATAAATTAAATAAATAAATAAATTAAACCATTAGGATTTCACATTTATTTTTAAAATCATCGATAATAATTTCGTTGGTAGTATTTCCTCTATCGTAACCAATTTCACCTGCATATCATTTAACCCTTATTTTGTTTTTTGGGACAATTATTTTTGAGATGGTTGACGTCGCCACAGTTAAAACACTTTCTTTGTATTTTCTTCGGACAATTATTTTTGAGATGATTTATGTCGCCACAGGTAAAACATTTCATTTGTTTTCTTCGGGCATTTCACCATTAAATGATCATTACTTCCACACATAAAACAATTTTTACTGATATCATTGTGGTTACGTTTCCTACTCCGACGTTCATCTTGATCCTCGTCCTTTGAGTGATTTATTTCAATCATGAGCTGCAATAGAGCCGGTAATGTCGATGGTTTTGCTGCAATAATCACACTCCTGATAGTATACGATGTTATACCTTGAATGATATATTCTTGAATGGCCTTATCATCCAAGTCTATTCGACGAGCCAACCGAACGGTTCGATGGAAATAAGTTTCTACCGATTCGTTTTCCATCTTTTTATTTCGATCTAGATTTCTTAATATTTGAATCCGTTGGTTATGATTAGGGAAATTCTCCTCAATTTGGTTTTTAAAATCTACCCATGTTAAGATTTGTGTCTGTGCACCCTCGTACCAAACTTTTGCCGGGCCCCCCAATCGCATGGTTGCGTTGATCATTTGGCGAAGCTGGCTCCATTGATATACCTGTCCGAGATTCTCGATTCGTTTTATCCATACGGCTGTGGACAATGAATTGTTGTTGTCTGGATCAAATAGGGGCACGAGCTTTTCTATTTCGTTTGCTGACAAATGTATTCCCACATTTTCTTGCGGAGAAGGATTGTTGGATGGTGTCGACATATTTTTATTGGATTTACTTCTTTGTCTACCTGACATTTTTGTGTGTTTATTGTTCTATTGCACTTTATAATAATATATCACTGAATACTGCGCACAAAATGAAGCCAAAAAATTAACACGTAATAAGAAAAATGAACGAAAATTATATGAACGCTATTATGAACACACTACGAATAAAGCGAAAAAACAAAATGAAACAAAGGAAAGATACACAAACTGGGGATTTAAGTAGTCCATGTAGCTGCACTATTGCTTCTTTCTATCGCTTCTATTGTTTTATGAATTCAAATTCTATATATTTGTCCCTTATTTCCACCATAATGATGTCTCCTTCGCTTATATGTAAATAAATTTTCATATAAATCGACTATAGTAACAATCATATGGGATTCCTATTGGACCAACAGACCACCACTAAAACGTTGTATGTACATGCGTTTGTATACATGTATCTATCATTTATTTTATTTTTTTAAAATAAAATTAAATACAAATTTAAATATGATTCATTCTATTCCCTTTTTTTTTGTATATACTATTCCACATACCTTTTTGGTATTTATTCGTCCATAATACACATAATTACTTACATTTGCAATTAAACTATCCCTGTTAGTCGTCGCCCTTTGACGTTTTTTTCTTTGTTGCGCATTTGTTTTTATTTTATTTTATTTTATTTTATATATACAAACTATTCTACGGTAAAACAACCTAATGAATAGTAACACAAAAACTCACAAAATCACGAAATATTATAGAAAATAAAATCCTATCTTAAACACTAATTACAAATGTATAATACAGACAAAATTGGTTGTTAAAAATCACACTTACGAATTGCAACACGGAAAATCTCTCTTGACCTTGAAAAATCGAAAAAAAAACATAATATTCATTAAATATTCTAGACATAGAAGCCGTCGGTTCATTACTACCATATTCAGTCCTGTGGCATGGGACATATAAGAATTCCCTTTGGCGTAGATTTCGTTTGGGAACATAAATGCACCAGGTAGAAGTGAGGTTTAAACAATTAACCCGTCCACATAAAGAATCTCCCACAAACATAGCCGCGGCAATTTTACGACGTTTTTCTAAAGTATCAATACGAAGATCATGACATCTATCAACATAAGACGGCAGGTCACATATCTATTTCCACCTAGGCTGACTACGATCAGAAAGGAACCCGAGTTTCCTTAGAATATAAATGGTAAATCGCCTCTGAATTGACTCCAATCTATCGATGTGTACTGCATGATGGGGATACCATACAACCACAGCATACTCAAGGTGTGATCTAACCAAGGAGACATACAGAGTTACACATGCAAATATATCATGAAACTCCTTTGTCATTCGAATAATGAAGCCTAACATAGAATTAGCTTTACGTATTATGTTATCAATATGTAAACAGAAAGTTACTTTAGTATCAAATATAACTCCCAAATCCGTTATTGAGGTTACCCTGCTAAGCTGATTACCGTCAAAATAATAGTTAGAAATTATAGGGTTAAAAGTCCTATAGAACGATATGACACTGCATTTACTTATATTAACAAACAATCTATTAGCAGAGCACCATCTAGATAAATTATTTATTTCAGACTGTAGTATATCGACATCAACTAGAGACCGAGTTCGCATAAAAATCTTCAAATCGTCAGCAAACAATAGAACATTACAAAATTTAAATATATCGGTGATATCATTCACAAATAAAAGAAAAATAATTGGGCCCAAGTGGGAGCCTTGAGGAACACCCGAATGCCAATAAATAAAACTTGATTTGATGTGATTCAATAGAACAAACTGCTTCCTGTCTTCTAAGTAAGATGCAATCCACTTTAGAAACCTTGGATCGACCCCAATCGCAGCAAGTTTTTTTATAATAATTCTGTGGTCAATTGAGTCAAAAGCCTTCGCAAAATCAAAATAGATTGCATCAACCTGTGCCTTAGACTCTATTGATTCAATAACAAATTTTGTAAATTGTAAAAGGTTGGTAGATGTTGATCTACCACTAGTGATACCATGCTGGAAAGATGAGATGATTGAGCGATCGCCTTTTTTATAAATTTGAACAATGTGTGCGATTTTCCAAGCAGCTGGGAAATATCCACTCGCTAAAGATTGATTGAACAGATAACATAAAGGTGTAGTTATGTAGGATGCTACCGATTTAAGAATAGATGAGGGTATTCCATCTGGTCCGCATCCATCCTTAAAATCAATAAGAGCCTTGGTAATATCATCTTCCGTTATTATTAAATGAGGGATGTTATGTTGGGAAGCACCGATGAAGCGATTATTATCAACTTGAATATCATACGTTTTATACACTGATTGAAAGAATTCTGCAAACCCTGCGCAAATGTCAGAAACTGTGTTCAACTGTATGTTGTTATACTTCATTGTAGATGGAAATCCAGTTGTGCTGCGCTTATCGTTCACAAATTTCCAAAACTGCTTAGGGTCACTTTTAATTTTAGCTTCAATCGATTTAATGTACTGGCAGTATTTAGCCTCAAATTCAGACTTAAATTGGTCCTGAAGAATTATAAAATTTGACTTGTTATGTGCGCAATCATTTTCCCTAAGTCTGTAGTAAGCCTTATTCTTACGATTGCGCAAATTTATCAGGCTGTCATCAAACCAAGGTGGGTAACTATAATTACGACTCTTTTTGAAAGGTACGAAACGATGACAAGCTGCAAATACATAATAAGTTGTTAAATTTATCCACATTTACGTCTAAAATATTATTATTAAATAAAACACCCCAATTAATACCTTTAAGATAATCGGAGAGACCATAGACGTCACAGGACTTAAAATTGTAATAATAGGCATCATTCGAAAAAACCCGGCATTTATCTTTGAGACCGATAGTACAAATTTCGACTTCAATAGAAACATGATGAATATCATTCTCACTATTTGAAAAAGGTCCAAAACATTGACGAACAGAGAGATGTTCCGTGTTATTTGCAAATACTAAATCTAAAAATGAATCATTACTATTTGAGTAGCGGTTAATTTGTTTTAGGTTAAAACTGAATAATGAATCCAACACAAGAGAATCATTGGCAGATCTAGCGTCTGACGGAAACAAATCCAGAGATTCAGGATCGAACGACCAATGAACATCGCTTAAGTTAAAATCGCCAAGTACCATTATATTATCAACACAGCCACTCAAATTACAAACTTCGTTTATACAATCAATGTGATTTAGATAAATATCAATAGAAGATCTAGGAGGTATATATAATATTATAAAAAAAAAAAAAATATTCTTACAAACTAGAACCTTAACACATACAAATTCAATAGATTCACATCCAGACACAGTAATTTGCTCACTTGTAAAAGAAGAGTGAGCTGCAAAAAGCACACCACCGCCCGTCTGTTTTATACTATTCTGGATGGATCTATCACATCTATAGACGATATAGTCATTTGGAAAATATTCGTTATTAAATATGCCGTTGTGAAATCCAGTCTCGGTGATGGCATAAAACTGGAAGTTTGTTGAGTAGACGAACTTGAGAAATTCGATAGATTTCGACGACATTCGCCCAACATTTCGGTAAAATAATCTAGGAGACATCGCATTGTAACAAATAGTTTGTCTTGTCATTAAGTTAGGCCTGTTGTTGGTTACACTGTTGAATGATTTTGTTGAAGAACAGGAAAATTTGTTTTATTCTGATTACCCCTGCTGTAATTTATAAATTCCTTAATTAAACAACCAGCAGGCCACGAACATGGTTGTAATAAATTATCAAAATTTGCAGCGGCTACATTTATCTTAAACGAAGAGAAATTTCGATCACCTTCGGTGGTCCGTCGAGATAAAATACGCCGACAGTTGACATCATCAATATTGAAATTGTCCTTCAGATAGGATTTCACCTCAGCTTCCGAAACGTTTTTATGTAGTCTTGTAATAAAAATAGTTTTACGAGGTTCTACCACCTGAAGTGTAGGAACTGCATGACCGGTGCCAATTACAACTGAACGCTTATGTTGAATTCCAGTATGATGTTGATTTTGTATATTTAAAATATGATTTGCTGGTATCGAGTTTGTCGAATTACTGTTATCGTTTAAATTTTCAGATGATGCATAACTTGATTTTTGCTGATTAAGAGCCGTTAATAAAGCCGATTGTTGATGAACTTTATCTAATATGTCTTCTACATTAGATTTAATACAATCAACCAACTGAGATAAAGCACCAACATGGTCGATAGCTGGTTGATCCACTATCAATTTATTAAATACTTTGTTTGCATTCAAGTCTTTACAGGGATTGCAAACCCAAATAAGGTTTGAGTTCTTTGCCATTAAATTATAAGTAGCTGTGTTGATTGAACAGCATTCAGAATGGTAGATGGAACAACAGAAACCACCACAAGTTATGGTTCGACCGGTAGCACCAAATGGTTTATTGCAGCCTGCACAACAGCTGTCCATATTAATATATAAAATCGATCCTTATGTGCGTAAATAAAACAAAAAACAAAAAAAAAATGCCAAAATTGTTAAAACAGCTGATAAATACACAGCAATAATATTCACAAACACAAACACCAAATTACGACAGTTCAATGTGCATATTATGAACTGGTTAAATTATTGTTTTTATATTTTAGTTTTGAGTGCGAGTTAAACGCCTGTTGATACACAGTTAGTCCAAAATTGATCAATGAATGCTAATGACCTCACAATGCAGTATACAAGAACACTACCACAATAATGCAAAGCCACACACAAAATGTTATTATGATTCACAAAAAATAAATGCAGCTATTTTAGCACACAATGAATTTAAACTTAAATTTCCACGTCAAAAATTAGTTTTATCTACTATTATTTATTTAATATAATGTAGAATTATTAAATTATTAGAAATTAAAATTTAAATTATAATTTATATTATTGAATTAAAAGCAAAACAACAACAAATTGAAATATGCGTGTTAACACATCGACAGTCGCTCATCTATGAAGTATAGTAACTTAATACTGTTAATATTGAAGATGAAAATGTGTTTGATGTAAAAAATATTTAAATTCAACTATTTTTACTTTAATTTCTATCATCAAATTATTTGTGTTTTTATGTTGATTTGACTAAAGTTCTCGCTGTAATGAATAAAAGTGACAGAAAAAATATGCCCCGAAGGAAACGAAAAGTCGCAAAGTATTATTTGGACCGTTATCACAGAATATATATAAATAGAACATTATCTTCTATTGCGCTTTAGTCCTAAGCTGGTGAGCAAATATTTTCGTTATTGTTTTTTCGACTGATTTTGATTTAGAAAAAATAGAAAACTCATTTTATATGCAATCAATGAAACAAAAAAAAAAATTACAAAAATGTTTGTAGCCACCTCTTTGTTTTGATAAATAAAAATCAGTACTATTTTAAAACGAAAGAGAAATATTTACACTTTATAATGTGCTTAAAAGGGATAGACGATCGTGAATAATTTTTGATTTTGGTCTTGCTGCCTTTGCGAAACTTTAAAATCATATCAGGGGTGCGATTATGTATCTCTCGTATTACGAGTTACGAGTTTCGAGAACTCGAAACTCAGTGTGCCGTAATTGCGACATAACGCAATTATGTAAGCAATTACGAGAAACAGGTTTTTTTAAACAAAAGTGCTGCCAGATAGCGTCATTTTCGGCATACAATTTGGTTGTTATTATGTTATGCAAATTTTTTTTTTTTTTTTTCAATCATTACGAGTTGTCTGTCGTACATAAAAATCGTACGAGTAAAACAGCAGCAACAAGTCGCAATTACGAGAACTCGTAAAGCTTTACATAGTCGCATTTTGTCGCAGTTTCGAGAAACTCGAAACTCGTAATGCTTACATAATCGACCCCCAGACAAATAACACAAAAAAAAACCTGCAACTCGAATCAGGTTGTGTATATGTGTGTGGGGTCCCGATCGATACGGCATATTTCATTACGGAATATGAAAAAACGGCATATTTCAAAACGGCATAAGGTACACTACGGCATATGGTACACTACGGCATATTTCAAAATGACATATTTCAAAACGGCATATGGTACACTACGCCATATGGTACACTATGGCATATTTCAAAATGGCATATTTCAAAACGGCATATGGTACACTGCGGCATATGGTACACTATGGCATATTTCAAAATGGAATATTTCAAAACGGCATATGGTACACTACGGCATGTGGTACACTACGGCATATTTAAAAACGGCATATTTTAAAACGACATATGGTACGTAACGGTATAGGGTTGGCCACGTATTACTGTTTTTCAAAAGATTGTTTACAAAAGACTGTTTCTAAAATCTTTTCTCCAAAATCTTGTTTTACAAAATCTTGTCACCAAAATCTTATTTACTTTTATAATTACTTTTATATATGGATAATAGTTATTTATGGTACTAGTGAGCAAAACGAGATGTTATCCACAAGGGATAAGTTTGTCCCACGAGGCGATAGCCGAGTAAAAATTCATATTATGAGTTTTTTATGAGCTATTCAAAATTGCTTTTTCTCATTCCATTAATTTACTTCCTACAAGAATTATTTCAGATTTTGAACTAGCTTCAGTTTCTGCACTAAAAAATTTCCTGCCGTATGTAATTTTTAAGGATTGTTTATTTCATTTTACCCAAATTATTTGGCGAAAAGGGCAGAAAAAAAAATTGGCTTCCAGATATGGTAGCGACATAGATTTTAGAATTAAGATTCGAATGCTGGCTGCCCTAGCCTTCATTCCACCTGATGAAATTTGTTATTATTTATCTAAATTAGAGGATGTTTTGGATAAAGACGGAAAAATTATTGTATCATGGATAAATACTAATTATATTTCGGGCCGTGCTGTTAAAAACAATAAACCGCCACGGTATAGTCCCAATTTTTGGTGTTTTGTTGACTCTTTTGAGAATAACTTTCCACAAACTGAAAACAATTTAAAGTCTTGGCATAGGAGGCTGCAAGTTGTTGTTGGAAAATTGCATGTTGTACTTTATAAGCTGACAAGATAAATTAGGCAAAGAACAAATATTTATTAAAAACCGAACCGACAAAATGAGATCTGGTGAACAATTATTTCCAAATAAAATATCAATAAAAAGAAAAAAAGCTGAAATATATCATGATAAATCGACGGCCTAAAGAGGAAACGTCTTCCCTTAAAGAATGCAAATAAT
The DNA here is from genome assembly GCA_963556165.1 of Tipula helvola. Taxonomy (NCBI): domain Eukaryota; kingdom Metazoa; phylum Arthropoda; class Insecta; order Diptera; family Tipulidae; genus Tipula; species Tipula helvola. The sequence goes on from CAUVYM010000214.1 coordinate 19,867, forward strand.
ATAGCTCTTTATTGATTTATGTCACTAATCCATAAAACTTAGTTTAATTTTTATAATATTTTTTCAAACATATCTCAAGAAGAGAAACTAACTTTTGAAATTATAATTTTAAATAAAATGTGTGTATGCAAATTAATCATTAAAATTTTTTTTTTAATAATTGAATCTGAATCATCTTAATGTACATAAATGCCTGTTCATGTGAAAAATTAACTTAAAATAAGGGACATAGAAAAACTGGGTTGGGTATGCAATCTGGCATTACAAAATATTGCATTACAAAATTTCGCATACAAAATTTTGCAATTATACAATATTGCAATACAAAATCTTGCATAACAATTTCCCGTGCATTTTTTTTCTCTATTCTGAGGAAAATAAATTGAAGAAAAATGACATCCACTAATTTAACTTAGAATTGTAGAGGCTAACGGCTTCGGTAACTCTCACGGGCACGCGGGAGGTCGCTTCGCTCCCCCCCTCCGAGGGGCTTTAGATTTCAACTTCGGGGGACGTAGGAGCCGGGATAGGCAAACATGTCGCACTGCGTGCCGCATGCAGGAGCGGATTATATGGAATCTATTAATGACACTGCAACATTTTATATCGATCCCCATCAAATATTAAATAATTTGTATCGATTAAATTTAATTTTTTGTCTAGAATTTTTTATTTTTTTTTATTACTAAAAATTATTTTTGATGCTAATATTTGTCGCCAAAAATTGTTTCTTGTATGCCCGTTTAAATTGTCCCTTTTCTAAACACATTTTTAATTCATTTTTTCTTAATTCCTTTTCAAAATGAAATAAAAAAAGGCCCATTTTTAATTCAGAAAAATATCTTTTTTAATTCAGCCTTTTTTAATTCGTGTAGCCTTAATTTGGTAAATTTTGATGTTGGTATAAAATTAGTTCCTTCTTTAAAAATAATTTCAATGAATAAGAATAAACCTGAAGGGCCAATATACATATTTTTACTTTTAACATTAGATTTAAATAAAAATTAAAAATTATAGATATTAATAAGCACTTCCCGATTATATCTTTATTACCAATATTTTTATCTCCGTTGGGAGAATAAATTTAATTGCATTAAGTGAAGGAAAATTATATTAAGCGAAATAAAATTCCAATAGGTAAAGGCTATTTTAGTAAGTATAGGGTAACTTTATAAGTTGATGATTAAAACCATTTTAGAATCCCATTTCCATCGCACTGTTGAGTTTCATCATAATCGGTTAAGAAATATCTAATTTTCATTCTTATAGGCCATATTCCAGAACTTTATCTAAAACTCATTTTAGAATGCTAATTCCATCACATTTGTCAAATTTCATCATAATCAGTTATGAAATATCCAAGTTGCATAAAAATTGCCATATCTCAAAATTTTATCTATAAACCATTTAATAATCCCATTTCATCATTCTTTCCGAATTTCATCATAATCCGCCAATAAATAGACAAATTCTATCAAAATTAACCATATTTCAGGACTTCTATTAAAACTCATTTTAGGATCCCATTTCCATCACACTTGTCGAATTTCATCATAATCGTTTAAGAAATACCTAAGTTCCATCATGATTGGCCATGTTCTAGAAATTCATCCAAAACTCTTTTTAGAATACCATTTCTAAAGTATATGTTGAATTTCATCTTATTCGGTTAATTAATATCTAAGTTTCACCCTAATTGGCCATATTACAGAACTTCGTCTAAAATCCGGTAGTATTCCATTTTCATTGCACTTGCCAAATTTCATCATACTCGGCTAAGAAATAACCCAGTTTTACAAAATGCCATATTATACCATAGTGTACCTTATGCCATAGCGTACTATATTCCGTTTTAAAATATGCCATTTTGAAATATGCCAAAGTGTACCATATGCCATAATGTTAATATATGTCGTTTTGAAGTATGCCGTTTTGAAATATGCCATAGTGTACCATATGCCATAGCGTACCATATGCCGTTTTAAAATATGCCGTTTTGAAATATGCCATAGTGTACCATATGCCATAATGTACCATATGCCGTTTTGAAATATGCCATTTTGAAATATGCCATAGTGTACCATATGCCATATTTTCATATTCCATTTTGAAATATTCCGTTTTGAAATATGCCATGTTGAATGGATTCGCTATGTGTGTGTGTAGCATTTCTAATTTATTTGTAAAATTTCGTATTCCGTATTGGTCCTATTTTATTTGATTTTAAAGTTTCGCAAAGCTAACAAGACCAAAATCAAAAATTATTCACGAATGTCTTTCTCTTTTAAGCACATTATAAAGTGTAAAGATTTCTCTTTCGTTTTAAAATAGTACTGATTTTTATTTATCAAAACAAAGAGGTGGCTACAAACATTTTTGTAATTTTTTTTTTGTTTCATTGATTGCATATAAAATGATTTTTCTATCTTTTCTAAATCAAAATCAGTCGAAAAAACAATAACGAAAATATTTGTTCACCAGCTTAGGACTAAAGCGCAATAGAAGATAATGTTCTATTTATATATATTCTGTGCCGTTATGTTGAAAGTGGTGTAAAAAATGTATAGTAAGGTTGTGTTTCAATCGGTAAAAAGTTAAATTTTTTAACTGTGGTAAAAAATATAAATTTTCCTCACTTTTTAATCGTTTTGGTGTTTCAAATGAAACTGGTTAAAATTGTGACGTTTACGTTTTTTATTTTTGTTTTGCGTAGAGAAAAACAAAATACAGGCTACAAATTTTTAACTGGCCCGTGACCAGTTAAAATTTTTCTGGTGAATAAAATGCCAAAAATTTAACTTTCTATCTTTTTATGCGATTTTCTCTTCGTTTGAAACACACCCTTAAAATAACAAAAATTAAATCCCTAATACTTAGGCAAAAAAATAAGAAATCCGATACCTTTTCATTTATTGATTCTGAATTCTTTGAACATCATTTCAACCAAATGTGTACTTACACAACTTTCAAAATAAACGGTCCATTTTTCCGAGTCGCTTTGAAAAAGGTATTCTTAGTTTTAACTTGTAAATTCTGTATTTATTGTGACTATCGTAATAAACATAAACTTAAGAATGCAAACTCGATATACAAAAAAAAGGTCAAATTGTACCTCTAAAAATATCGAATATGGTATAGGTACAATCAATCGAGCCAATGTAAATAACATAATCGTTCGTTAAATACAATTAAAGAACTCCCATGAGACTTGAATTTATCGTGCCTTATCTACTAAATTAAATAACGATATATGCTCAATTGACAGTAATAAACCTAATGTCATGCTCTAACCGAGAAGAGTTCAATTGCTCCTGTACACATAATATATGTAATACAGTTAATAAATTAGATATTCGGTTTATAATACAATCAATATAGTTATATACTGGGTGGCACAAAATAAGTTATCTCATTTGATTTAGGTATATGAGTCATGTTAATTTGTAAAATGGAAGACTTTGTTTAATTCATTGATTTTTTAAATGCATTGGTTCATGGTTTTCTAAAATCATCAGATAATATGGGTGTGGAATAATGTTAAAAGAAACAACTCTTGAATTTGATTGGCCATTCTCAAAGGAATTTTTGTGCACTATGTATAAGCGTGCATTTTTCTTATTGGAATGTTTTTCTTTGTTTGCAACGTTACACAATTTTTATTATGATCATTAATTATGCACCACCTTTTACATCTATCTACCTATCTATAAAAACATAAATAAAATATAATACATTAGAAACAAGTGAGTTGAGGATATTTAAATATTAATTTTTTAGTTTATTGTATTGCATGTTGATGAATAACTATATTTATTCATATTTATAATCGTTAGTTGAAAAAATACTTAGTACTATATTGTTTTTGTGTTGAGTGTGACTTGTTGTGTGCACAATGTCTCAATCTAGTGCAAATAAAATATTATTTAATAAAAAAATAAGCCCTAAACATGTCCAAAATGTTTATAAGCGTAGTGGCCCATACAACATCCAAACGATAAGAGATAGTTCCCGTTTCATATTTTTGGTGTCGAAATTTTGTGGATACTCACTTTTTAGAATACCGTATGTTAATTTGAAAAATTACCGAATTTGTCGCAATTTTAAAATCAAAACCACAACCACGGATTTCGCTATACTAATACTCGTGCTGTTGGTGTATGCATCATTGCTCTACTACAATACGGTATTAAAATTTGAGGTTAACTTATCAGCTTCAATAATTTTAACCGTGGGCGGCCAATTATGCCTAATAATAGGATTGGTTGTATCTATCGCCTCTATATTACTATCCTATGGGCGACGTGAAACATTTTTTAAAATTTTTATTAATTTATGCTACATTGATATCCTGTTGGAAGCATTTTATGAAACCATTGTTGTGATTCCGTTTAACAAGCGGAATACAAATAATACAAAAATATCATTTCGCGGGGATAAAATACCATCGCATGTACTGGATCATAAAAAACATTTTCGATTTTCGGTGTTCTTTTCGATGTTAGGACTTGTTTGTATCGGTGTAGATTTAGCGGGTACATTTGCTATCATTGAAACCGAGTTTATGTTAAATCCACTGTTATACATATCGTATGGTTTACAGAATATTTCGTTTTCTATAATTACAACGCAGACGGTGCTATGTTTGTTGGTTATTAAGACACGTTATGCGGCACTGAATAAATTAATTTGGTAAGTAAAATGATTTTAACTGGTTCATTTGTATCATTCCATTATGTGGTATTGCTATTTTTAATTTCCTTCTAATAAATAAAATTTTGTTTTTATCAAGTAGTAAAACGTGTAACCTACATAGTACATTTATACACGAAAACCAATTAAAACATTAAACAAAACGTCAAGAAATGACACAACGGCATTAGCTCATAAAATCCGGCTTTAAAGCAACCTAGCTCTAGCATATTATTAACTTATAAAATTTGTAAAGGGTGGCAAACGATATTACATCAAGTAATAACAAAGTTACTTTCCCTATTTATTAAATGCAAATAAAGCCACGACTATAAATAATTAAGCAACTTCTACTGTTCCTCGTATAAAAGGTGGTCAGATCAGCCAAAACTGCTCTTTTTCAATTTTCTGATTAATATGTAGAATCCAACAGAATTTTTCATTTTCTTATCCTTTTCATAATATTATTGTTTGACAGGTCAAAAATAAAATAAAAGTTTTCAAAATATCGTAATTATTTAAAAATGAAAACAGCATTTTGTAATTTATTTTAAAAATTCGGTAAACAAAATTTAATATTCACAAACAAGATTCATGTCAATAATTCACAATCACGTATATAAAAATATTCGAAAAAATTTACGTATCTAAAAACGTAAAAATTGGTTGTACATGAAAAATATCCATGAAAGTGACCAATAGTAATAACTTATTACGTTGTAATTGATTCATGATTGTGAATTGACATCAACGATTTGCTATTGTTCTGCATTTATTGTAAACGTGTAAAACAATTTTACCTCCGGCATGCTTCTATCTTCTACTATACTCGTAACATTTACACATTCCCTCAATTTTTAAATTTCCTGCAATTTTTAATTTTGTCAATACTATTTCGCACCGTCGTGAGCTTACTCGCTAAATATTATAATCCGCAGCATTTGGGCCAGTTTAATTTATCTTGATCCTTTTTGATGTGCTCGTCTCTGCTTTTGGCGGTTTGGCCCAGATCATTTGTTGTTAACAATTATTTAGTAGATCATATATTTCACTCGTTAAAATATTACATCGTAAGCGTCCACATTGGTTAACCGAGTTATGTTCCTAAAACGACCACAGAAAAACGGTTTTCGAGATACTATTTGACCCGTAATTTCCCGCCGCCTTGAACTCAATAGAATGTTATCAGTAAAAATTGCCAGATAACCTCTAATTAAAATAAACAAAATCAATAAAACTATTTAATCAAATAATTATAATTAAAAGAATAATAATTAACTCAATTAAATAAGTCAAATAAATTAAACAAATTACATATAAATTTTACTATGTAATGTGATGAGTTGAAATACAATTAGCAGTTAATGATGTGAAATAATTTCATGACATAGAAACGTTTTTTTAATAATTTAAACTTTATAAGTAGAACCACTAAAAATCAAATAATTTGAGAAAGGTTTATATAAACTAAACAAATATATCAAATTAAATGAAATAAAAAATTAAATATATTGAATACTAATTAAAATAAAAAAATTACTTTAAATAAAATAAAGAATAATCAAAATAAATAAAATTGTATAAACAAATAAAATTTATATGAATACACTAAATAAATTGAAAATATTTAACAAACTAAATAAATAAAAAAGCAATTAAATAAATCAAATTCATTAATTTTATTATTCAAATTGAATACCGCAAATAAATTAAAAATATTAAATAAATTAAGTAGGTTTTATAAATCAAAACGAAATTAAATAAACTTATTACAACTTAAATAAATTATAAAAATAATATAAAATAATTTAAATATACTCTATATGTGTATTTAACATGATAAATGAGTTAAATTTAATTAATTCAACCAATTTAATTTAATTAATACATTTAATTTATTCAATTATTTTAACATTCGGGTTTTAATTTATTTCTATCATAATTATTTAAATTTATTAAATACAATAACTAGAATTTATAAATAAACAAAATATATTCAATCAAATAAATATAATTTATAAAATATAAAATAAACAATTAAATTAAACCAAATAGGTTGAATTAATTAAATTTAACTCATTTAACATATTAAATACACATATAGAGTATATTTAAATTATGTTATAATATTTTTATAATTTATTTGAGCATAATTTATTTAATTGGTTTTATTTATTAGTTTGTAAAATATTTTTAATTTATTTAGTGTATTCATTTTATTTAAATGATTTAAATTTATTAATTAATATAAATTAAATTTGTTTATACAATTTTATTTATTTATTTTAATTATTCTTTATTATATTTAAAGTATTTTATTTATTTTAATTAATAAATTTTTATTGATATATTAAGTTTTTTATTTCGTTTAATATGACATATTTGTTTAGTTTATAAACCTTTCTTTAATTTATTTATTTAATTTGTTTGGCTTACTTAAACTTTTGCCGATTTGTTTATTTTTTATTTTAATAATTATATGCCGAAGTGTAACTTTCAACCAGAGATAATCGATTCAGAGGCGGTTAATGATGACAGTTC
>CAUVYM010000217.1:0-40317 GCA_963556165.1 Tipula helvola
CATTGTCATATCGATAGCTTGTAGTACGAGCTATTTAATGTATATTATGGGATATGTCGGAAAACTCTGGGATAGCCCTGACAAAATAAATTGAACAACATTTTCGCCAAAAAACGTGTGAATTTTGACTATCTTGGCACTCAGAGCTTGTCAATTCATAGTGTTCCTCACTAGCCATTAATTTGACATTGTCATATCGATAGCTTGTAGTACGAGCTATTTAATGTATATTATGGGATATGTCGGAAAACTCTGGGATAGCCCTGACAAAATAAATTGAATAACATTTTCGCCAAAAAACGTGTGAATTTTGACTATCTTGGCACTCAGAGCTTGTCAATTCATAGTGTTCCCCACTAGCCATTAATTTGACATTGTCATATCGATAGCTTGTAGTACGAGCTATTTAATGTATATTATGGGATATGTCGGAAAACTCTAGGATAGCCCTGACAAAATAAATTGAACAACATTTTCGCCAAAAAACGTGTGAATTTTGACTATCTTGGCACTTCAGAGCTTGTCAATTCATAGTGTTCCCCACGAGCCATTAATTTGACATTGTTATATCGATAGCTTGTAGTACGAGCTATTTAATGTATATTATGTGATATGTCGGAAAACTCTAGGATCGCCCTGACAAAATTAATTGAACAACATTTTCGCCAAAAAACGTGTGAATTTTGGCTATCTTGGCACTCAGAGCTTGTCAATTCATAGTGTTCCCCACTAGCCATTAATTTCACATTGTCATGTCGATAGCTTATAGTACGAGCTATTTAATGTATATTATGGGATATGTCGGAAAACTCTAGGATAGCCCTGACAAAATAAATTGAACAACATTTTCGCCAAAAAACGTGTGAATTTTGACTATCTTGGCACTCAGAGCTTGTCAATTCATAGTGTTCCCCACTAGCCATTAATTTGACACTGTCATATCGATAGTTTATAGTATGAACTATTTAATGTATATTATGCGATATGTCGGAAAACTCTAGGATAGCCCTGACAAAATAAATTGAACAACATTTTCGCCAAAAAACGTGTGAATTTTGACTATCTTGGCACTCAGAGCTTGTCAATTCATAGTGTTCCTCACTAGCCATTAATTTGACATTGTCATATCGATAGCTTGTAGTACGAGCTATTTAATGTATATTATGGGATATATCGGAAAACTCTGGGATAGCCCTGACAAAATAAATTGAACAACATTTTCGCCAAAAAACGTGTGAATTTTGACTATCTTGGCACTCAGAGCTTGTCAATTCATAGTGTTCCCCACTAGCCATTAATTTGACACTGTCATATCGGTAGTTTATAGTATGAACTATTTAATGTATATTATGCGATATGTCGGAAAACTCTAGGATAGCCCTGACAAAATAAATTGAACAACATTTTCGCCAAAAAACGTGTGAATTTTGACTATCTTGGCACTCAGAGCTTGTCAATTCATAGTGTTCCTCACTAGCCATTAATTTGACATTGTCATATCGATAGCTTGTAGTACGAGCTATTTAATGTATATTATGGGATATGTCGGAAAACTCTGGGATAGCCCTGACAAAATAAATTGAACAACATTTTCGCCAAAAAACGTGTGAATTTTGACTATCTTGGCACTCAGAGCTTGTCAATTCATAGTGTTCCTCACTAGCCATTAATTTGACATTGTCATATCGATAGCTTGTAGTACGAGCTATTTAATGTATATTATGGGATATGTCGGAAAACTCTGGGATAGCCCTGACAAAATAAATTGAATAACATTTTCGCCAAAAAACGTGTGAATTTTGACTATCTTGGCACTCAGAGCTTGTCAATTCATAGTGTTCCCCACTAGCCATTAATTTGACACTGTCATATCGGTAGTTTATAGTATGAACTATTTAATGTATATTATGCGATATGTCGGAAAACTCTAGGATAGCCCTGACAAAATAAATTGAACAACATTTTCGCCAAAAAACGTGTGAATTTTGACTATCTTGGCACTCAGAGCTTGTCAATTCATAGTGTTCCCCACTAGCCATTAATTTGACATTGTCATATCGATAGCTTATAGTACGAGCTATTTAATGTATATTATGGGATATGTCGGAAAACTCTAGGATAGCCCTGACAAAATAAATTGAACAACATTTTCGCCAAAAAACGTGTGAATTTTGGCTATCTTGGCACTCAGAGCTTGTCAATTCATAGTGTTCCCCACTAGCCATTAATTTGACATTGTCATATCGATAGCTTATAGTACGAGCTATTTAATGTATATTATGGGATATGTCGGAAAACTCTAGGATAGCCCTGACAAAATAAATTGAACAACATTTTCGCCAAAAAACGTGTGAATTTTGGCTATCTTGGCACTCAGAGCTTGTCAATTCATAGTGTTCCCCACTAGCCATTAATTTGACATTGTCATATCGATAGCTTATAGTATGAACTATTTAATGTATATTATGTGATATGTCGGAAAACTCTAGGATCGCCCTGACAAAATTAATTGAACCACATTTTCGCCAGAAACACGTGTGAATTTTTACAAGCTTAAATTTTCGATAGATTTTATTTAAGATTTCTATGTGCAACTTAAAGTTTTGTGTTGTTTTATTAATTATTTTATCATTATCAACCATTATCAACCTAAAATTTCGTTTCAATTTTTTTTATTCAATTACACTGTAAAAAAATATGTACACTTTCTTCAATATTCTCTTTGACAAATTTTGTCAGAAAATTTTGTCAGAAACTTCACACCGATATTTCTCACTACTTTCCATTCACTACTTCGATAAATAAAAAAATGTACCTGTACCAATATTAAATTAAAGATTAACTGTTTATGTCCACACCGACTGTATTTGTTCTCTGAACTCAGAGACAGCTCTAAATTTTTGTACAAATAAACGCCTTTTATGAGTAAAATTATTAATTTTCTATATAAAGTTGGTGAACCAGTTCTAAAATCGTTAAACTTGTTGATTACATCAAAACTCGGCAGCCACATAAAAATAAAACTAGTTAATATTAAAATTTGATGAAGTAACTTGAGCTTAAAATTTAAAATCATACAAAGTTAGAAAAAATTCAATAACTGTAATTATAATATTAATTCAAATATTAAATTTACACTTTGAATAAATTCTCATTCCAAACCTTTGTAGAACTCCTGTTAGAGAAAGACGGAATATTTTAAATTTAAATAATAAAATGTTTGCATTTTGGAGGGTTTAAACTTTATATCCCTAACGCATAGTGAAATTTGTCAATAACGACATTTTCAATATAACGGAGCTGCACGGCTTATTTTCATGCATTAAACTGGGAACTTCTTTACATGGTAGAAATACACTATGGCTAGCGAAAAGAGTTATAACTCATGAAAGAAGTTAAGTAAACAAACTTTACATAAATAAATTATTTTTTTTATAAAAATGGCTAATTATAGAGCAAACTAATTGAATATTTTTCAAATTTGTATTTTAAAAACATCTAATTTTTTTACAAAAATTGCCAAAATGTTGGTTCTTTGAACTAATTGTTTCAAGGCACAAAACGTAAAATAAAGTCCTTATAAAATAACTAAACTTCCGTTCTGAACTACTGTCACAACAAAATTTTAAAAGTTTCTTTTAAGTAAACGTGAACGTGATTATTCCTAAGTCTGTTCAATTATCACATTTTTTACAATGATTCAGTAGAAAAAATCACTTTATTAGCTTTACACAACAAAAACACTTCTTGTTCACCCACTTCTCCCCGATATATCATCCCACCGCATACTCAATGCTGCAATTCCAATACGCTTTTGATAATAATATTTTTTCCTTAGTATTTAAATTAGCAAGTCTGTCTACTTTGCAAAATAATCATTAGCCAAAATATAAATATATTTTAGAACCGTTACTTAAAAAAAACTTTTGCTTTTCACCTACGATTCACTAAGTGCTTCTATTGGCATGGCCAATAGATACAAAATGTTTTTACATGTCGGCATACAATGGGTTTCGAAATTCGGTAGCATTCCTTTGTGAGGCATTGTATTCGGTGTCATTTGATGGTATATTTCTTGCGTTTGTGCGTTTTACTTTCTAAATGGCTTTAGTTTTTATACTGCTTCTGGCGCTGATACAACCCACGATCGGTATATGGTGTTATGATATCAATTGGTTCCAGAGTGAGTTGGTATCCGCTATCACCTAATAAAAATAGCCTCCGGCGGGATATTTCTTTGTTAAATAAAACTTTATTGTACATAGTGAGTACCCCAGTCAACGTTAATATTTAGGAATTTTTAATCGGCATAACAAATAGCTAAAAAGAAATTGTATTATTAATTTTTTTATTTTTAGGATAATGATTAAAAAAGTCGAAGCCTGTAATTGAAAATTGCAGTTCTTTCTGTTAATATATTCATCATGGCGGTCCACAGTACATTTTATTTTAAGGTGAGTACCTTCTGTCGGGCCGCTGCCAAATTTTTCTCCTACCATAAGATATTGATCCGGTTCAGGAAAAAAAAATATTTCTTTTGTAAGCTTTCGTTGATGAACTTTGACCTTAATAAAGATTTTGAAAACCACGACAAATTTTTTTTTTTTTTTTTTTTTTTTTATAATTTATTTAATTGGGTGCAGAGCGGACTTATTAACGGTCCTAGCTCCTTGTAACTGTCAGAGCTTCTGCACCCAATGCGCGATCCTGCAAGTAAAGATTAATAGCTACCTTAAATTTATTCATTTTGTATTCCTTCGGAAATTTGAAGTGTATTAGCGAATTCCACTTTTTTGATGTTCGGTATATAAATTCGCGCTTGATTTCTTCAGTTCGAGGTTTCGGGAGCTTCACCGTAACCTATGTGCATTAGTTGTTCCTCTTGTTACTCTTATTGTTGTAACGAATGGTGGTATTTTCTCCGATAGTTCTGCAGAACATTTACCATGTAAGCATCTGTAGAAGACGCAGAGTTCTGCAACATCTCTGCGATGCTGTAAGCTGTCTAGTTCTTGAGTAAGTCTGGGATTCCGAATTATTCTGATAGCGCGGCGTTGAACCCTGTCCAATAAGTGGAGGGTGGTACCAGACGCACCTCCCCAAACTTGACAGCAATACTCTATACATGGTCGGATGAAGGTTTTATATATCTGGAGAACTTGATGCGATTTGAAAAACCTTCTGCATCGATTCAGGAACCCGAGTTTTTTTGAAGCTGATTTAGCTAATGCAACAATGTGTTCATTCCATTTGAGTTTGTTACTTATTTGAACACCAAGCAGTCGAATTGAGTCGCAACCCACAAGGATATGGTTTTTTACCACAAATGGGTAGTCGTTGCGACTTTTTTTACGTGAGAATGTGCATATTTGTGTCTTTTTTTCGTTAAATTGTACTAAGTTGTTGTTACCCCACTCAAATATTGTGCTTAAATCGGAATTAAGAGAAGTTACGACTTCTGACCGTTTATTATTTAGATCTGTAATGCTAGGCTCCGCCTCGAATGAAATAGAAGAATGCAATGTGGCATCATCCGCAAAGCTATGGATAGGGTTTACAGTGCTATCCAGCAAATCGTTGATGTATAGCAAAAACAGGGTCGGTGACAAAGGTGATCCCTGAGGGACTCCGGCATTTGGGGAGTGCGTCGATGATGATCTCCCATTAAGCACGACGCTGATTTTTCGGTCATTGAGATAGCTTTGAATCCACCTGGTGGTCATCGAGTCCAGCCCGTATGCCACAAGTTTACAAATAAGATTCTCATGCCATACCTTATCAAAAGCCTTGGATATATCCAAGGCGATTGCAAAGGCCTCTCCGTGGTGTTCTAGGGCGAGATTCCATTTGTTCGTGACATACGTCAGGAGATCGGTCGTGGATCGGCTTTCACGAAAGCCGTATTGTCTATCCGAAATTAGTTTATTAATTTCAAGATATCTAACTATATGTTGATTGACGCATTTCTCAAAGACCTTAGCGACGGCTGACACAATTGATATTGGCCGGTAGCTCGAAGGGTCAGTTTTGTCACAACCCCGTTTCAGTACGGGTTGCACCATTGCATTCTTCCAGGCGTTCGGGTAGTCACCTTGCTTATATGAAAGTAGGAAAATTTTAGATAATATTGGAGCCAATTCACTGGCAAACTCCTTCAATATTCGAACTGGAATTCCATCAGGTCCGGTGGCCTTGTTTGCATTCATTGACTTTAGATTAGTAAAGACAATTTCCTCCGAGATGACGACGGGGCTCATTTTAGAACCACAATATGAAATTAATGGAGGTCCAATTCCATCTGGGACAACTAATGTCGAGTTCGATTTGAAGACGCTCGCCAATAAGTCGGCTTGTAAATATGGATCCACCACCAAGGTGCCGTCAGCACGTTTCAATGCTGAAACAGATGTTTTCGAAATATTTGCAACCGATGCGACCATGTGGTAAAAGTTGCGATCGGAGATTTTCAACTCGGAGGCCACATTGGCTTTCTTGCTGTCGGCTCTTTTTGCTTCTCTACCACAGGTTTTTTTGCAGGTGTTCCGTATCGTTTTGTATTCCTCATAAGAAATTTCATTGCGTTTATATTTTTTGTGTGCCGCTTTATTTTGTTTGGCAGCTTTGGTGGCTTCTTTTGAAAATATTTTAAAATTTTGATTGGGATTGGAAAATGATGAGGGTATAAATTTATTCATTCCATGTAAGACGGTGTCTGTAAAACTGGAAACGGCGTCGTCGATGTTGTTGTTATGTAGGCAATGGCGTTCCCAAGGGAAATGTTGAAAAAATGACCGTAAACCATCAAAATCAGCTTTATTAAAATGCCAAAGACGCCTTGGCTGCTGTCTAGATTCTAGTGGTGTTTCGACAGATATTTTTGTGGTTATTAAGTTATGGTCTGAATTTCCAATTCCAGTTTCGACATGGGCCTCCATGGAATGAGGGATTGATGTCAGACAGAGATCCAGAATATGAACTCCTCTAGAATTTTGGCATTCAAATGTGGACTCACTAACAATCTGTGTGAGGTCATGCGAAACGGCAAGCCATTCCGCATGGCGCCCAGCGACATTTGTATCTTTGTGATTTAACCATTGTTTATGGTGGGCATTAAAGTCACCGACCATAATTAATTCGCATTCGGGATGTTGATTTCGAATATCGTCACATTTGTCTGATAAGCCCTCGAAGAAGCTAATCGTTTCTGAATCCGTCTGATTAGGAGATCTGTACAAGCTAATTAAAAAAATGAGTTTATTAGGAAGAGAAATTTTAAGCACAATAGTTTGAGCGGTTTTTGAAAATATTTCGTACTTTTTGTGTCTTGAGTACGGTATGTGGTTTTTAACGAAGATGCACACTCCACGTTGCAACTCAAAAGCTTGTTCGAACTGGTAGCGCTTGAAGTAGAATTCGTTTTCGTAGATGTTCGACGATACTTTTGTTTCCGTTAGAACTAATATGTCGGGTTTACGTGATTCGAGATGTTGATGTGCGCAATTTTTGTTAGTCACGAGACCTCTGACATTGGTATAATGGATGTTAAGGCTATCAATTGTGTCTTTACGAGGATTATGCCTCGCCCCGCGATCCGAAGAGACATGTTTCGGGGATTTTCTTTTATTATTATTCATATTAAAAATAAATCATTTTTGTACGGAAAAATGTTGAAAAACCGACCCAACAAAAAATATAAAATAAAATAATAAAATTGCAAAAAATAAATTATATTAAAAAACGAACGCGGGCAAAATTATATATGAACTAAAATAATTGTTAAAATAAAAATAAAAAGTTTTTACGGATGCTGGGCATTAACCCAGCGATCCAACCATTTTAGTCGCCTCCTACGACAAGCAGTGGATGCTGTGGTGGTATTCTAAGGATATCATCATGATCGTGCGGTGTACTTTACGAATCATGAGAGTGCCCCCCGACCACAGGGGTTAATAATTAAATATTATTTTATGCGGGGAGTTAAAAGGATGTTTGAACACGCAGAAGAAAGCCATTCCTGATCTTGTTTGGCTAATTACTTTTTTATTATTTTATTAAACCGTCGTTATAAATTCATTATTAGCTGTATTATTTGGAATTTTAAGATTTAATATAAATATTTTGATTTCTCAATAGACGAGTATTTCAGTAAAATATAGTATACTGCTGCTTAATGTTATTTTGGTCCATAAAGAATAAACAAACCGAAAGATAACAAAAATATAATATTTAAAATGCAAAATAGAAATAAAAATTCTTCCATTCCATTCTCCTTGATACACAATTTTTGATAACAAGACAAAAAATTATAAAAAGAATTATGATTTATCTTATCTAAATATTTATATTAGGTATTATGATGATGAATGCAAGAGTGTATACATGACTAAGTTTATATTCTTTCATAAAATAAATTTCTTAAGGGGTGTACTAATCAAAATTTTCGATATTATTATGCAAAGCAAATAAGATAGGAGTTGGTGAAGTTTTTGTGTTTCTCATAGCTAGAGATAAATAATACACAACTTTTAAAGTATTTTTTTCGATAAATTTTAGTTGAGGTACTTTCGCTTTATTCATATGTACATATCTATTATATAGTAGTTAGCTTATTATGAGGATTAAAACTTTATTTATTGTGTAACAACCCAATACATTGTATACTATAATATGAAAATTGTAATCAAGCACAAATAGCCTAGAAAATATATAATTTAATTACCTCACATATGAATAAACAATTTTCATGCCAGTAAATAATTAATTCTTTCCTAACAAAATATTATGTATGTATGTACAACAATCGTATAGTATATACATATATTTTATATGGTTTATATAAAAGGATAAAAAAAACTAGTATACTACCTTATGTTTTTATGTTGTGTAACATTTTCCGTTTGGATTTTTATTTTTTGTTTTTCTGTACAGTACATTATAGAGAACAGAAAATTGTAAAAAGTTTATGGAATATGTCGAATTTTATGAAATTAGGACAATGTACTTTGGGATACAATTTATTGTACATGACTACTACGGAGAGAATAATGTTGTAATTTGGACAAAATTTACTGTGGTTTTTATAAAATCAAGATGTAATTTTAACACAAGATATATTTAAGGCTAAGGTTTGGTATGATAAAAATATCTTCAACATTTATAAATCAAAAAATTTTATTACATTAGATTATTTATGATTCATATACTTATTTTGAAAACTCAAACTTTATTCGATTTATATCTTTGAAAACCAGTCTTAAAACCTCGGTTTCTCTTATAAATCGTCAATTTCTTGCAGACATTTTCTATCACTTTAATAATAACACACAATTATGGGTCTAATAAAATATAGGAAACAGTCTAGCAGTGTTAAATCGCCCGATCTTCGCGGCCAAACTGTAAATCCATCCTTGTTTGTTTGTTTATATTCTCGTATTCTTCTCAAAAATCCTACTTGGGTGGGGGCGAGTAGACAAGAAAAAAGAGACGCAATAACTACCATAACAATGTCACAAAGGGGCCATTTTCTCGTCTAATTACTCAATTAATTATCCAATTGCCAAGATTGCAGTATCATCGGCAAATGTTGCAATACTGGTTTCTTTTGTGCTTGGTATGTCTCGCGTATATAGTATAAAGTATTGGCCCCAGAACACTTCCCTGTGGAACTTCATGTTTGAAAGTATCCATCAGCTAGATATGGCTTTAAAATCAGATAAAACTGCTTCGGAAGATCTCTGTCTAGTTTATATTCCAGCCTTCGGTGCCATACTTTGTCGAAAGCTTGAGATACGTCCAGGAAGACACTTGAGTATATTTTTTTATTTTCAATAGCATCTTCAATTAAATTTGTGATTCTGTGCACTTGGTCTATGGTAGAGTGCCTTTCTATAAATTCAAATTAGTGAGGAGGATTGAGTTTTCTTACTTCTATTATTGATTTTAACTCCTTGAGTAGTAGCTTTTCAAATAATTTTGAAATTATAGGAAGTAGGGAAATCGGCCTGTATGATGTTTTCTTGTTTAACGGCTTGTTAGGTTTTAGAAACAATATCACCTCTGCCACCTCCCACTGGTATGGAACGTATTTTAGTCTGAATGCTACCCTGCGTTGATTACTTCAACTAATTTTCCTAATCGTTTTTATGGTAGTGCTTTAACTATAAGTTTAGTAATTAGGTCATAACCTACGAACAAATTTACTTACTGTCGACTGCATAGGTGGCTGAAACCGGGTCGAGTCTGTAATACTAACATTTCTTTCCTATTCGTCAGTTTTGTATAAATTAAGTCATTCCCCATTAAAATTCATTATTTACTGATTATTTCATATTATTTAGTAGTTTGTCCTTGAACTAACATCTGAAAGTCATTCAAAAGAAGAGAATAAACTTCCTACCTGAACGTAAAATTTTGTGCCCTTTCCGAATCAGAGGTCCAAATATCCGGCTTTTCATTTAAAATAATCAATTTGACCATCAAATGACCTTGAAGGTCGTAGTCAAGGTCGAATTAAAGGTCACCATCTGATGTCCCCCTCAACCCTTAACAAATTTCATTAAAAGTAATTTTTTCCTATCCTGCACCGTTCTCGAGATAAAAGCCTGGCATTTTAAAAAACTCACTCTATATAAAAAAAAATCTTCAAATGAAATTATGCAGGCTCGAAATTCATCGTAGCCATATGGTGTAGTGGACATTTTTGCTTCAAATACAATGAATTTACAGAAAAGTGGAGTCTCCAGACTAAACATTTTTTCTCCATACAATTTAATCCGCTCTAATATGTATAATATATACAATACATAGTTATATCGGTTG
Organism: Tipula helvola; assembly: GCA_963556165.1. Classification (NCBI taxonomy): domain Eukaryota; kingdom Metazoa; phylum Arthropoda; class Insecta; order Diptera; family Tipulidae; genus Tipula; species Tipula helvola. The sequence goes on from CAUVYM010000217.1 coordinate 10,819, forward strand.
TGGCATGAGCGGTAAAGATATAACCCATTTATTTTATTTAGGTTCAAATTTAACTAAAGAATTTGATGTTTTATATTTCAGAAAATAGTACAACTTAATTATATGACTTAACAAACTACTTTGAACAATTTACTTAATTTGAGTAGAGTTTTTATACTCTGCGATAAGAAAGAAACTTAATAAAGCAATTATGCATATTTTATATAATTTGAGTAGAATGTTTATTCGATTGAATGAGTTGATGAGTATGCAATGTTTTCATTGTTGATAATATTTGCTGATGCAGACTTCCATAGGTTTGGTTGTTGTTGCTGGTTATGTATAGTATATAATACATACTAAAGGACCACAAACCCTAATAAAATAAGTCATTAAAAAAGTTAAGAAACATGAAAAAATGATGTACATTCAATTGTGTAATATTTGCATTAAAACCCGGAAGTACGTCACTGTAGTGTGCAAATTAATTATAATTAGCATAATTAGGCTATATGGTATGGTATTTTTGTGTTGGCCAAACATCAATTTTATTTATTTTTTTTTAATTTTTTAATTTTTTAAATTTTTTTTTAAATTTTTTTATTTTTATTTTTTTTATTTTTTATTTTTTGGAAACATTTTGTTTTAGTAGTTTTCTGTAAACCTTATACTTTTTCAGATGAATTCAGAATTTGCCAAACAAATTTTCTGCTCCACGGGAGTGGGTACTTCTGGTTGATCAATTTGGAGTAAAATTCACTGGGACCTTCCAATTTATCAAAAAAGCTTAAATCTGAAGTTTCAGTTCGATTGGTTAAGCCATCTGGGCTGTAGAGAGGATACAGACTGACAGACAGACGGACAGACAGACATAATTTCGAAACCCACTTTTTTGGATTCAGGGTACCTCAAAACAGATAAATCTTCAATAATCTCAAGGTCGAAAATTGTCATGATTACTATACTTTATTTTACTTACGTAAAAGAAAGTAATATACGGGTGTTGGGTGCATCGTTTGCCAAATTAAAAGTAATACCACCATTCGTTACAACAACAAGAGGAACAACCAATGCACATAGGTTACGGTGAAGCTCCCGAAACCTCGAACTGAAGAAATCAAGCGCAAATTTTCAAAACATCAAAAACAAAAAAGTGGAATTCGTTAATACACTTCAAATTTCCGAAGGAATATAAAATGAATAAATTTAAGGTAGCTATTAATCTTTACTTGCAGGATCGCGCATTGCGTGCAGAAGCTCTGACAGTTACAAGGAGCTAGGACCGTTAATAAGTCCGCTCTGCACCCAATTAAAAAATTTATAAAAAAAAAAAAAAAAAAAAAAATTGAATTGACCCAAAGGAGGGGTCATTAGCTATCTCTTAAGCCCCAACAACTCATTTTTGGCTCTACGGATTTCTTTTCATTAACTCTTAAAATATTTGAAATCCATAGTAAAAACTTAAAACTCAACTTAACATTGCAATAATAAAAAACTAAGAGTGATTGTGATCTTCGCACTTTTTTATTAAGTTCTCTAGTCTATCCCCTTTCCAAAACTAGGCAATATACCATAAAATCCATTTCAAATACTTTGCTAAATCATAAAATTTGTGTATCGGAACTCATCAGCCTGATATCCGACATTCGCAATAAAAACTGATTTTGGTAGCAAATGGCCAGATAGCAAATGTCCTTTCCTTTATGTATGTATGTAATTTGAGCCAAAATCAGTTTTTGTCGCGAATGTCGGATATCAGGCTGATGAGTCCCGATACAAAAATTTTATGATTTAGTAAAGTATTTGAAATGGATTTTATGGCATATTGCCTATAGTTTTGGAAAAGGGATAGACTAGAGAACTTAAAAAAAAAGTGCGAAGATCACGATCACTCTAAGTTTTTTTTTATTGCAATGTTAAGTTGAGTTTTAAGTTTTTACTATGGTTTTCAAATATTTTAAGAGTTAATGAAAAGAAATCCGTAGGGCCAAAAATGAGTTATTGGGGCTTAAGAGATAGCAAATGACCCCTCCTGTGGGCCAATTCAATTTGGCAAACGATGCACCAAACACCCTGTATAATCATAAATATAAAGTGTGAGTTGTTTTATATATCGGGTGAAGGAAAAAGAAACATTTACCAGAACATCAAGAAAAACCGTTTGTGAATTTTTCTTTTTCGTTGTTTTGGCTTGAACAATAATCCGGTGGTTTTGCTGAATTCGCGTGTTGGGAAAGAAAAACAAACGAACAAAAGGAACAAATATAATAAAACAACTATTCGTCGGTTTAGTGATCGAAATAAAACTGAGTGTATGTTTATGATTTGTGAGGCACCATTTTTTTGGGTTCATAAACGCGCCTGATCATGGCACATAGTTTATTGCGGCCGTATTATCTAATAAAAATCCAAAACTAGTGCCATTGTTTATTGAGCGGTTGCAACATTGCTAATTCAACGGGTGTTGTTAATTAGTCCATTGAGAATCAGTTGTGTAAGGGTTTGTGGCAGCGACTCCGCCAAACGGAGTGGGGTTCGATGGAGAGGGCTGCTGCGTCTGTTCCTGCGTCAGCGCTGTGTTGGTGTGAGCCGGGCGTTTTTTTTTATTTATTTTACTTTCTTGTGATCCAACCTTGACGGTGTGGGGTTTTCTTGTTTTATTACTATATTTATTGAATATATATAACTCTTTTTACAGATTTCGTGGGGGGGTATAATAGTGCTACCACCCCAGATTGGTTCACATTTTCTTTGGTTAAATTTCTTTAAATTTTTTTTGCTTTTTGGTTCGATTATTTTTACTTAGTTTTGGTTTCAATCTTTATTTTTTTATTACAATATAAAGTACAGTTCAATTATATTGTTTCACGTGTTTTCCTACATACAATTCTCTTAACTTTGTGGCGTGTTTGGGTGTACCGTCGTGACCTGCATAAGGTCACGTTATTGTATGTTCACAACGGTACATGCAAACTGTGTGTTTGCTTTCCTTGGTAGTTATTCACTCATTATGAGTAAATAATTTTTTTCTGCTATGGTCAAGTGAGGAGGGGTAGATCTATTGAGGGGTCGGCCCTTCCTAGTACCTCGCCGAGCGTGCCGCTCGTTTCCCCAAATCAGGCTGCGATGGGAGGCGGCACGCTACATATTCTACTACGGAAGGTCTCGGTTAGGTCTGTCTGTAGGGGCGTTCTTCCATCCCTTATTGGCGTCGGTCACCACTGCGACTGGGAAACAGCATCCCGGTAGGTGGCCCGACGATAAGGGGGCCCTATAGGCAGTCAGGACGGAGATCGCCGGAGGTTGAATCTGTCATCCCTGGTCGAACGCACCCTATTTTATTATTTCGTTAGTCACTAAGGAATGATGTGGCAAAGTAGTTTTAAGTTTGCCTGGTCCTTTTCTTATCCCTCATGCGGTTATTCAAGCATGGGAGTAACTTTGGAAAACCCCACGCCGCACCGTGAGCTCTAGCCAGCTACACATACCGCATCCAAACCTCTGCTTCCATGATTCTGCTAACAAAATCTTTATGGATTTTGTTACGGTTTTGTATTTTCAGAATAGATGTCGGCTCCAAATTCGGAGGGAGATAATTTTATACGCCGATGTAATATTTTAATTCAAGTTCGTAATATGAGTTTTCCAGTTAAGATTGGTTTCTAGATGTATACCAAAAAACTTAGATGAGTTGGCCGACTCGATATTTAAACAATCAAGGTAAATCATATGGCAAACCATTGTAGTATTATTATACATTTAGACGTACTGTGATAAATTACTGTGATAGTTTTAAATTGTTAGGATTAGGCAAAGTAGCGCTGCTAGAAGTTTTGAATATCATATTACAGTTTTAGCATTTAGAATAAGATGAAGAGAGTTCATCATGGAAAACGTATCCGTTGGAGGATTGCAGTATAAGCTAAAACCAAATCATTAGCAAATCCTGAATTTAATAATTTTATTAAAAATTCACACATGACCAAAAACAAAATATTACTGTAAAGAGAAATAATTCAAATGGTGAACAAGTACGTCTCCATAGTATGTATGAACCATGACACGTTTATCCATCATCATTTAATGCGTTCCGGATTTAAGTTATTTTACAATATATTCTTTAAGCAGTATTGAGTAGGGCCCGAATTCCGGTTCGATGACAAATGATAATGAGAAATGGTTTGATTTTTTATTTCAGCTAGTCGGTTGCATTTTTATTTAGAGTAGGAGAAATAAAAAATCAAGTCATTTCACATTTTCATTTATGAACCGAAATTCGGGTGCTGTATTATATAAAATTACTGCAAATTCCTAATTAATTTTCTGTTATATATTAATAAATCTTTTAGCTCTCTTAATGATGCCAGGAATTAATGTAAGAACATTTGGTATGACACTTAGTATGACAGCTTGATTACTCCTTATTTGTTTGAATGTATACCTGCTCTAACGAGCGTTCTGAAATGAATTGCCAAATTTAATGAACGAAATCGGTACCTCGGAACCAATACTAATCGGAACCTGACATAACTCCTTCAGATTTTATTGGAATGGAGTATTTTAAAATGAAGCATACAAATCGCAGGTATATTCTTAAAAAAAAAAAACGTGCATCAAAGTCGTGACTCTGAGATGTGAGGAACTGTATGTATCAGAAGGTAGTTTCTAATGCGAACTACTATAATAACAAAATACAATGACAGCATCCTTGTGCCAAATGTTCCGTGGGTTAAATCAATCACCCTATGTATATAAATAAACATAGCATCAATATTATTAGATGGTTGTGCGTATGAAAACCATATTTTCAACATCTTATAATTAAAAGTTTTAATAACTTGTTGTATCTTCTTTAAATCAATAATACCGTAGCATTGAACATATAATAAGCACCGCACAATAATAGTTCAATTTCCAACTAAAATAATAATAAAATCGAAAAAATAGAAAATAGTTTAATTAATAATTTTATTGAACTTTAACACAAAAATAAAAAGTCTGTGATGTAGAGTAAAACTTATATTTTCAACTCCTATAGTTATGTTTTTGAACAAAAATTTTAAATTGAAATCAAAATTAATAAATTTTAGTTTTTCATTTCAAAAATAGATAAACTTTTCAATAAACCAAACACATACAAAACACACTAGTATATCCAAATACAGAAAGTATTTTCATTTTTATCGACAATTTTTCTTGTCAGAAAATGAAAACGGAACAAAATAGAAAACAATTAAAATCGAAGAAAATTCTTATGATTTTCTTCAGATTTATTTTGTGGGAAAAAGTTTAATTATTTTTCTTGGTTTTGTACAAGATTTTCATTAGATTTTTTTTTCTTTTTTTTCTAAATTTGGTTGTAAGAAAACTACATAAGTATAGTACATACGACGTATGTACGAGTATGTATATAAAAGTTGTGGAAACTATTAAAAACTATATTTTATCAGTATTCATATGTATAATAAAAGTACAGTGTTGTAGTTCATGCGGTTAGATTTGCTTAATCGATAGTTATTTTGCATAGATTGCATGTTGAGGAATTTTCTTATAATTATGTTTAAACAAATTCGGTTCTGCACAGATTTTTTTTCTTGTAATGTTTTTGAGTTGTGGTTTCTAACTACCAAATAGCTGTTGTAAACATAATTTTGGTCTACATTAAGGTTTATATATTTTGAATGAATAATGTAGATATATTGTATATGTAATATACACGTAAAAATAAGTAAAAATAACACATTTGTAACAAAAATTTGAAACACACAGTATTTTATTTTATTAGACTTTTTGAGCAACATCTTTATTTTTCAATAAAATCGCATTTTTGTTTTTACTTACTAGTAGGAGTACGCGGTTTTTGCCGGTACATATACAGCATTGGTAAAATTAAAATCACAGACTTTAGAGATAGTTGGACGTGTCGGAAGCCAAACCTCATAACTCCAATTCTTGAAAACTTCTTAATTTAATTTTATTAGCTTAACATCACTTCTAAACTTCTTGAAAATTGATTTTTTTTAATTCGCGAAAAAACTGCAACGGTTTGGTTTGTATGGCTTTTTTATTTTAAGTATTTCAAAAGCCATCCCAATTAACTCCACCTGGTGATTTACATAATTTATCCACACTATTTCCCGCTAAGAAGAATATTTAGACTTAATTTAGATTTATCCACACTATTTCCCGCTAAGCAGAATATTTAGACTTAATTAATTTACGATTGTGAACATTTTCCTAAAACTTCGAGATATTCCTAAAAAACTGCAACAACAACTAAAAATTTCAGAGTATTAGTAAAACTGCGAACTAGCGAATAAATTCCAAACTAAGCAATAAGAAATCATAAATTTTATTTTATTCTTTGCAATTTGTAAGCTAAAGTAGTATTATAAGTAAAAAATATAACACAAGAGAATTATCGTATATCGAGTTTCCCGGAATTATCCTGGAGTTCCTAAACACCGGCCATTCTAAAGGAAACCTATTTTGAGTAGGTCATGATCTGCTCTAACAAAAAATTAATCAATTTTAAAAAATTCTATGGTTCCAGGCACTTAGTATTGACGATTTTTGAATATTCTATAGAGAATTATCGAATATCGAGTTTCCGGAATTTTCCTGGAGTTCCTAAACACCGGCCATTCTAAGGGAAACATATTTTGAGTAGGTCACGATCTGCTCTAATAGAAAATAAATCAATTTTAAAAAATTCTGTGGTCCCAGGCACTTAGGATTGACGATTTTTGAATATTCTATAAAGAATTGTCGAATATCGAGTTTCCGGAATTTTCCTGGAGTTCCTAAACACCGGCCATTCTAAGGGAAACATATTTTGAGTAGGTCACGATCTGCTCTAATAGAAAATAAATCAATTTTAAAAAATTCTGTGGTCCGAGGCACTTAGGATTGACGATTTTTGAATATTCTATGTATAAAGAATTGTCGTATTTCGAATTTCCCGGAATTTTCCTGGAGTTCCTAAGTACCAGCCATTCTAAGGGCAACTTATTTTGAGGAGGTCATGATCTGCTCTAACAGAAACTAAATCAATTTTAAAAAATTCTATGGTCCCAGGCACTTAGTATTGACGATTTTTGAATATTCTATAGAGAATTATCGAATATCGAGTTTCCGGAATTTTCCTGGAGTTCCTAAACACCGGCCATTCTAAGGGAAACATATTTTGAGTAGGTCACGATCTGCTCTAATAGAAAATAAATCAAATTTAAAAATTTTTGTGGTCCCAGGCACTAAGTATTGACGATTTTTGAATATTCTATAGAGAATTATCGTAAATCGAGTTTCGCGGAATTTTCCTGGAGTTTCTAAACACTGGCCATTCTAAGGGAAACTTATTTTGAGTAGGACACGATCTACTCTAACAGAAAATAAATCAATTTTAAAAAATTCTGTGGTCCCAGCCACTTAGGATTGACGAAATTCAACGAAAAGGAAAATAATTGTACGAGTGCATCTGATTACATTGAATTGGATTCGGTATGCAATTTGGAAGAAACTCCATTTTTAGTAAGATATACTTCAATATACACGAATGTCCAAAATAAATTACAATTATGTGAACAGTGGGATAAGCCAAATGATCTGTTTTGTGAAAATTTTGTAGATTTCTTTATTAAAAGATACATCAAATATGTACCATTTTGGTCAATCCTATTTTTAAAAAAATTTGGTATGCAGCAACGGGTGTCTAATGGTCCAATCGAAAATTGTTCCATTTATTACCACACAACTTAATCAATGTAATGCACATGAAACTCGGCCGTTTTGTCGACACGCTTGAAGATAGAACCGCATTACTACTTAAAGCTGTTGAATGTGGATTGCTAGTTAAAAAAGTTGTGTAAAAATAAAGAATACTACTTAAGACGAAACAAAGGACATACTGACCAGATAATAACACCGTATTCGACTCCACTAAATATTCGGGATGACGAGCGTACTCCGGATGGCCCAAACGAGGAGAATTGGTGGAAAAAAACAAATGCCCGCGAAGCTAAGTATGCGAGTAAAATAGCTTTGCAGAGATATGTTCCAAAACCGTTTATACTTGGCAAGGATACCAGACGAATATTACAAAATTTTAAGTGATCTTAAATATAACGTAGCCTTTTCAAATTTCGGTACCATGATCTCTGGGAAAGCTGCATTTATAATACATGTTATGTAACATTAAGTGCCAATAATTTTCTGACGTGTGATGTTGTATGTAATGCCATTTCGATCATTACAAAGGGTAAAAGTTGTGTTTGATGAAGTAGAACCGTACCAGGCAACAAATGAGAAAATCCAACAGGAGCTATTACTTTGTTATTTAAATAATTTTGTTGTAATTCCTTATTATAATAACAGCCATTGGACGGTTGCAATAATTAACTTCAAAAACAATGAGGTAACAACGTATGATCCTCTCAATCCGAACAGGTCATTATTTAAAATGGGTGCAAAAGTTAGATGTTTTGCGAATGAAATTTTAAAATATTTTAAATTAGCCTTTCAGAACTTTAAGATCGCACACCAATCACCAAATTATTTAGGAACTCCTGGAAAATTCCGGGAAACTCGATATACGATAATTCTTTATAGAATATTCAAAAATCGTCAATACTAAGTGCCTGGGACCACAGAATTTTTTAAAATTCATTTATTTTCTATTAGAGTAGATCGTGTCCTACTCAATATAAGTTTCCCTTGGAATGGCCGGTGTCTAGGAACTCCAGGAAAATTTCGGGAAACTCGGTATACTATAATTTTCTTTAGAATATTCAAAAATCGTCAATCCTAAGTGCATGGGGCCACAGAATTTTTTAAATTTGATTTATTTTCTGTTAGAGTAGAGCGTGACCCACTAAAAATAAGTTTCCGTTAGAACATCCGATGTTTAGAAACACCAGTACGTAAATTTTGTTCGCAAACCGAGACACGAGAATTGAGAATTTTGTATTCGTACACGTTGTATAGTATACATTTTTGTGGTTGTGTTGTATTATTTTTGTTTGTTGTATTTGTTCGTTTTATGGGACAGTAAGCATCAAAAATAATTAAATCGGGTGAACCGGTTGAATTTTTTTGGTGCTTATGTTCGTTTCTCTTCTCGTGTTTTATACTTCTCTCTTGCTTTTGAGTTGAGATTTGTCATTCTACAAACAAAATAATTTTTGAGAGACTTGATTTGTTGTTGTTTTTGATTATGGAGTAACACTTTTTTTTTTTGAGTTAAAGGATAAATTATTTTTCGTGTTTGTTATTAAAAAAACCATTTAAATAAAATATTTTCGGTTGTTTAATGTTTTTTAACATACAAGCACTTTTGATAGACAGAAGAAAATTAAATGACGTCAATTTCATAAAAAAATAAACAACACTCACGTGGCCACTAATACACACACAATCTACCACTACTAAAAATTTGCGGTTATTCTACTCTCAATTCTCGGTTTGCGAACAAAATTTAGGTACAGGAAAATTCCGAGAAACTTGATATACGATAATTCTCTTTACAATATTCAAAAATCGTCGTACCTGGTACCATAGAATTTTAAAAAATTATATTTTCTGTTACAGTTTTTGATACAAAAACAAAAATTTGAGTCATTTACAAGTTGTCGTTCCGTGAGCATCAATTTTAGGAGATGAGTGTCGATAGCAACATTTACGTCATTACATTCCATTCTGTTTTCAAATGAAAAAAATGCTGCTCAAGCTATGGAATTGATTAATTCGAATTTTAAGTGAACATTCAACAGTAAAAAATTGGTTTGCAAGATTTCGTGGCGGCAATTTTTGTCTTGAGGACGATCCACGTCCAGGTGCAGTAAAATAAACTCCAAACAACCAAGTTTCTATCGCGAGGGATCCATCAACTACCCAATAGATGTCAAAGTATCATAGATAGCAGTGGTGAATATTTCGATAATTAATCTTTGTGTATAACAAGTATATTTTCAATAAAGTTGAATTTGACCAAAAACAGCCAAGTTTTTACTTGCACACCTAATATAACGTATTAATGTTTTATAAGTAATATTTTTTACAGCAAGAAGCGTAATACACGAATAAAAAAATTAAATTTCTGTTTAATATGAATTTTATGTATTATTAACACTAACACTTTTATATTTATCTTGGAATAGGAAATACTTTACATACATATCTCCATACACGCGTGAAGTTTTTCCTAAAAAAAATCCTAAAATATTTGTTTTGTCTTTTAGGAAAAACTTCCCGTGTATATTAATTTATAAATGAACAGAACCATCCTAAATATAAAATGATGTGTCATGGTCCGGCTATAACCAATTACTGACTTAGTAAAACTTGAGATGTGATCAGAACGATTAAAATTATAAACATATCTGATGGCAATATTGAATAAAACTAGCAAATTGTTATTCAGGATTTTAAAGACTGGGCTATTTACACGAATATCACCACTAATGTATATTTGGCAGTCGTAAGCATAAAAATATAATTTACTGATTTGCATATTATTCGCCAAGTCATTTAGGTATAGGCTGAATAAAAGCGGTCCTAAAATACTGTCTTACGGAACACCCGAAAACAGAGCTCTATATAGTAGATAATGAACCATTAAATTTTACTTTTGGTTTTCTCTCTGATAAAAACTAGGTATGTAAGCTGGCAATCAGTTGGTGACAATTCATACCACAACCTTAATTTTTGTACACTTGGTCAAAGCTGTCAAACGCCATGCTAAAATCAAGAAGCACAAGAAGAACAAATTGTTTTTTTTATCTAAATTCTGAGCAAGATAATCAATTGCATTAACCAAAGCAGTCGCTGTATTATGAACTTCTCGAAATCCTGATTGATGTACATTTATAAAATGATTATGATTAATGAATGCCTATATTTGTTTTTTTTTTAAATTATTTGGAAGACTTTAGATATTACAGGTGTAATAAATATAGTCATAAATCATTACAGCTTTTGAGGTATTTGTTTCTGCCAGTGGCGAAACTCGATCCGTTTTCCATGCAGCTGCAAATACCGACCCGCAGTAATTCAGTCATTTATTATTAGCTTTATTGGAGAAATAACTAATGACAAAATACGTTTAATGAGGGGACACCGAATTTGCGCAAACCCTTTGCATTACACGGAAAAAACCAGAGTTGTTACCACGAAGAAAACGGATTTTTAATTGAAGAAAATGTACTTTTTCTCCATTTAAAAGCAAATTTCTTTCGCGTTTTTCTTCATGCAAGATTTGTGTTTCTTCAAATGATAAAAAAATTCTTGAGTTAAAATTTGTTGCTTAATTGTAATCTGAGATTTAGTTTCTTGCATCTATATCAGCTCAAAATTCTTGATTGAAGAAAAAAAAATAACGAAAGGAGAAAAATACGATTGTTTTGTTTTCAATTTTTCTTGAAACTAGAAATTGACTGTTTTCTCAAACGATATTGTCCAATTTTCTTGGAATTGGTTATTTTAAAAATAAAAGAATTTCTTGATCAACACAAATGCAATTTCTTGATTCAAGAAACTATTGAAATGTTACCTGTAACCTTTTCTCAAAATATAGGTATTACCCAATTTTCTTGAAATTACCTATTTTAAAAATTTAATACAAATATTGAAATAAATAAATGAATTTCATAAAAGCATTTTTATGTTTTAATTCAAATTTAATTATTTATGGTTTGCAAACATTTGTGGAGAGTACTGTATGCAGTGAGAGATTAGGGCATTTTGTATACATTCTGCTAACTTTGTTCTTTTTTATAGCTGAAAAAATTGGGTTACAATACACAACTAAGTTGGGTGTCTAGAAATTTGATTAGCCGGTTTACTAGTATGGTTCAGAATATGGAATAATTTGGAAATTATAGTACAGCATTCCGAATAATTTAGATTATTTTTAAATAGGTGGTACAACAAGGAAATATTTATTCTATCTTCGAAACATCTAGTTTTTCTATGTTATTCTTGAACTGAGAAAGAATCTTCAATTGAAGAAACTATTCCCTAATAAATTCTATTAACAAGAAAATTATGATTTTACGTCTCTCAGGACAAGAAAACATTTTCTTCTCTTAAACGATCTTATTTAAAAATCGCATTTTTCATTTGAACAAAAATTTCTTAATCTGAGAAAATATTTTTAATACAAGAAATTATTTCATAATATGAAAAGCTTGTTTCTCAGAACAATAGAATAAAGTATTTCAACTAAGTAAGCCTTTCTTGAGACGAGAAAATTATTGTTAAATTGTTATAATTGTATGTATGATATATACCATTATATAATGGATGTTAGTACCAAATAATTTGAAAAAGAAAAAAAAATGTTTTATGAAATTCTTTTATTTGTTGGTGGAACATAAGGGGTGTGGGGTAGATCCCCTCGAAATAAAATCAAATTTTATCATTGTGTCTGATAAAAATGTTAAAATTGATAAAATGATGATTTAACCGATGCGTGGGTCGAAAATAAGGGATGGGGAGTGGATTCCCTTAGGGAACACCACCAACTAGTATTGTCACCGAATTTACACATGCGTGCCAATTTTCATCAAGGTTGATAAAGTCTAAGCATTAAAATTTTGCAATGCAAGATTTGATCACATCCGTTTAAGTTAAATAAAAGAATTTAAAAAAGCATTCTATCGCGAACCTTAAACAGTGAAAAACGTAAAATTTTTTTGTGATTTTGAAAGTGGGATTTTGTGAAAAAAAATTTTTGTTAAAAGTGAACAAACTTAGATTTTTTAAACGGTGGTGTTTCCACTTCAAAGTGGTGTAAAGTGAAAACAGAAAAAGGATTTCTGTAAACATTTAAAAATGTTTTTAATATTTTCTCCCGCCTTGCTCGATACTCAAATGTCTCAGATGTTCAAAACATATGTAAGTAAGTATTTCTGTTATAAAATACAAGAGAATTACTTTAAAAAAATCCTATTTCCTGTTTTACAGAAGTAAAAACTGCTAAAAATTATTGGCATTAATTATGCTTGTAACGTGCGAATTTGGGTTATCAAAAAAACAAATACTGAAACAAACCACAAAATCTATATATAATCGTTATAAAACTTAAACCTCATTTATTAACAATAAATAATGATAATAATTTAAACTAAATTTTACAATGACCATTATTTGGTTTGAAATACAAAAAAAATAGTTTCCAACAGATGGCGTGTGTTTCCGCTTCCAGCAAAACAAATAGGTCATCTGTTGAATAAAAATAAAACAAAATTAATAAAAAAAAAAAAATTAGATTATCAGAATATGACCTATAAAAACTCCAAAAATCACAATCTATAGTTTACTTAACTATGAAGCTAACACACAATTTGCTCACTCAATCAGGCACGATTAAACAAATGTAAAGTTGGGCGCCATCTTCCGAATGGAAGAAACCCGTCACACGTTTTCTTTTCCGGCTAGTCTCAATGAGCTTTCAAGACAAAGGGTGGGTTGTTTGAGCAAATTGTTTAAATCAAAAATTAATACAAAAAAAAAATTTGAAAATACAGAAAATTTACTTTAAGTAATAAAGAATCAAAAATTAAACTAATAAAAAAAATCCCGCAATTATAATCTAATCTCCAAGAATCCACATAATTAATCCTTCGGATACAAAATAACTATACAAAAAAAAATGTGCTTTAAGAAAAGAAGGAATTGCTGCCTGTAATTTTACTACCTCTATGTTGTTACCAACGATCCATTCATAGTTGAAGATTTGTTAACATGCGGTCTAACGGTGCACAATTGATTTTGTTCTTTCCGCAATAATTTATGGTTGTGTTGTAAACAGCATCCAATTCAACAATCCACAGAACCGTTCAGCGATGCACAAATATTTCACCAAGCTCTCACACAACACCGAAGTTTTACTATCCTTCAACCAACGGCACAGCAATTTCCAGTTTTTTTTTCTGGCGTATACAAAACAAAAAAATTAACCGCTCTTGATCGAACGATAATACAATTTCTTAACCACGCTACTATATAGATTTCAAGTAGCCAACTCAAAATGTATCGGTCTATATATGTATATATAATTAAAATTGTATTTAACGACACGATAATTTATTTAGACAAAATTGAAATTTCACTGAGCATTCAGCCCACACAAAAAAAAATATGTCTTTAATCAAAAAAAAAATTTTAATATTTAGCTACCAAGAAATATTGGTAAGCACTCACTTTATCAAAAATTTTGTGTACCACAAAATAGAGTTTATATAAAAAAAAAAAATTAATATTTGTATATACATATAATGTTTATACTTAGCTGTTTAATATTTTCTTTTCAATTATAATAATATTTCGTTCGTCAACAAAATATATTATAAATCCGGTCCACCATCTCGAGATGTGTCTTCATCAGCTTCCCAAGTCAAAAAAAAAAACCAAAACTCAAAAAAAAATTATTTATCAAAATCTTTCACCAACTTCATTAAACTCTTCTCCTCTCTGCATCGGTTTTCCGCTCCTCCAAAAAAAAAAAAAACGTTCCTCCGGTCCAACATTGCAATACATACAAAGGTAATTGTTCTTGATTAGCAATAGGTGATAGGAAATGGGGAAATGATAATCATTTATCTTTCCACAAGATCAAGTATATAGAACGTGAGGAGAAAGAGAGATTCAAAATAAATAAATATGAATTGCAATACCGACGAAGTGCAAAAAAAAAACCCGTAAATCTTTATGTACTTAAAATAAAATTAAATAAAGTAAATCAGAGTATTTAAACCCAAAAGAAAATGAATGAAAATGAAAATTTAAATAACCAAAAATTTAAAACGCTACATGCTGGCACAGAAGAAGGCAAAATATGAATTTATTACATGTAAAGAAAACAAATCTAACACATTTAAATCATTTGATTCACACTTCCAAATGGAATTATAATATTTAAACTAAATTTATTATCTATTTAAAATCTACAAAATTTTTTGATATATTGATACTTTTGTAATAATGTTTGATAATTAAATTCTTAGTTAAAAAACAAAAATTGAAAATCTGAACTTAACATTATATTACAACTACTATAAGCTTATGTAGTTCTAAGTGAAAATTATTTATAAAAGTATAATTATTTATATTTAAATATAATGAAACAAATAATAATTGAAATTATCAAATTTGTATTTAAATATTTTCTGTATCTGATAGTGGAATAAAAAAACACAAAATAAATTTTCATTGTTTGTATTATTTTAAACAACCATTTCGCAAATCGAAGAAATATTTCTGAAACGAAGAAATATGGCGTAACCACACCTGAAGAAATATGGCATTG
This sequence comes from Tipula helvola, assembly GCA_963556165.1. NCBI lineage: Eukaryota > Metazoa > Arthropoda > Insecta > Diptera > Tipulidae > Tipula > Tipula helvola. Next base: position 26,102 of record CAUVYM010000217.1, read on the forward strand.
TCACAAGAAAAGTGTTTCTCTAGTGAAGAATGTTCAAGTTCCCTGGAAGAAGAAAACCGATGCATACAAGAAAACACAAACAATAGATTTATAAATTGTTTTCTATAGTCAAGAAATAGCAAGTTTCTTATAAGAAATAAACGGATGCATATATAAAATATGTGTTTTTCAGCAAGAAAATATCTGTTTATATATAGAAAATGCTACTTAAATAAAGAAACGAGATTTCTCACCATAAAAATTTCTAGTTTTCAATCAAAAGAATCGGTTTCTACAAACAAACCGATTTTGTTAAACTTAAGAAATAAGAATTAACCACGAAGAAAACAATATTCTTTGTGTAATCATGTTTTCTTGTATCAAGAATTTAGTTTTCTCATATCAAACAATTAAAGATTATTTTAATATTTTAGAAGAATTTCAAATAGAGAAACGTAAGTTTATGGTGAGAAAAATTTCGTTTAGCTGAAAAATGACGTACAAATTTTCTTGAACTAATCCGGTTTTACTTCATATTAGAAATTATTTTTTTCCGTGTAGAGCTAATTTTATAGGTAGCTTTAGTGATATCGTCATAAAAATGAAATGTATATGTAAGCAATGTATATGCATTGGTAAAGTAACAGAAATCTTATAGTTGTAAAGTGTAGGTTTACATATCGCCAGAGAAAATACAATTTGAATAGTTCTCTTTTCCACTAACTTCAATTTCCTTCAATGATTTCCATAGCCGTTTTATAGTAATTTGCGGTGCTCCAAAGTAATACGAAATCTCTGCTCATCTAAAATGTTACTTTGTTGCTAGCTGAACGGTAGCAGTCTAAAAATAAATAAAAACGAAAACTGTTACTTTTATTTATTTATTTATACTGAGAAAAGTCTACAAATTTGACTTGAATTTATAACATATTGAACAGGGTAGAATAAAAATTAAATTAAACAAAAAAAGAATAAAAATTGACATACAAATATTTTTAGGTTGGAGCAAAACGTTGGTTCAACTTACGTTTAAAGCTGTTTTTACTTAAGTAAAAGTCGAACAGATGGTCGATTTTATTAAAACTCTTCGACATCATGTTTACCGGTTCATTGTCACCATAGCTTGTTCTGTGTTTATTCAGATGAAGGAACTCATGATCTCTTAAATTCCTACTCGGCGCCTTTATTTTAATTGATTCCAGTATGGATGGTGCATCGATTTGATTAAGTAAAATATTTCCAATAAACGAACACTTTAAAAGCTCTCGTCTATTTGCCAATGTTGTCATTTGATAGGTGTTGCATCCAGTAGCATATGATGGTAATCGCTTCAGGTTAACGTGGTGCGGTAAGTCATGGTCATAATCCCATCTGTCTATACACGTTATATACCGTATAAACTTTTTTTGGACACTCTCGATTTTTCTGATAGGTTCGTCGTAAAAAGGACACCAGATGTTGACAGCGTATTCAAGTTGAGATCTCACGTAGGCATAATACGGGATCTTGATTGTCTCGAGGTCATGAATATCCCCAGTCCAACGCTTAATAAAACCAAGCATGGAATTGGCTCTAGCAACGCATTGCTCAATATGCACATGTTTTCAACGAAAGTAACCTCTAGGTCTTTAATCTCGAATACTTTTTGTAAAAGTACGCCATTTATTTGATATTGTTGTGTAACAGGGTTAACTTTCCGATGGAACGATAAACTCTTACACTTGTTGATGTTGAGACTGAGGAGGTTAGACTCACACCATTTCGCTAGATTGTCGATGTCCTCTTGTAGCTTATGGGTATCACCGATGTTTTCTACTGTTTTAAAGATTTTGAGATCATCTGCAAACATTAATACCTTAGAATGTTGTATTACTTCAGTAACGTCATTGATGAAAATTATGAAGATCCAAGGACCAACATGAGAGCCTTATGGCACTCCTGAAGTAGCTTGAATTGATTCTGATCTTCTATTACTAAGCTCAATATACTGAATGCGATTACTCAAATATGATTTAAACCACGCAACAAACTGTTTAGAAAAACCGAATCTGTATAACTGTTCCAACGTTTTACAATGACTGATGGATTCAAAGGCTTTGGCAAAGTCAGTATACACCACATCAACTTGCTTATGCATTTCAATTTCTTTAATGGTGTTGCTGGTAAATTCAATAAGATTTGTTGATGTTGATCTCTTGGGTATAAAACCATGCCGACACTGTGAGATGAATCGAGGAACCAAAGATCTGAATGAGTTGCATACAACCAGTTCAAATAATTTGGGTATTGAAGATATTGATGTAATTCCTCTGTAACAAGAGACATCATTTCTTGCTCCTGTTTTGAAAATTGGTGTTACTCTTGTTACTTTCCATTTCTTTGGAAATACGGCTAGTTGTAATGATTGATTAAATAGAAGACACAGAGGAGTTACCAACGATGTGAAATCTTTCAATAATGAAGCTGGAATGCCATCAGGACTACATCCATCTCCGAATACTTCTAGAGCTCGATGAATATCCTCGGTTTCAATCCTTGGTGTTAGTATGGTTACGTTGTTTTCACCATTGTTTGGATGTTCATACTTATCAATATCTTCCGGTTTATAAACTGATTGAAAAAACTCCGCAAACATGTTTGATATAACCTGCGGGTCACAGGATTTACGTTCTTTGAATGTCATACACACTGGGTAACCATTAGTTTCACGTTTTTCTTTAAAAAATCTCCAAAAATGTTTTGGAGCATTTCTTATTTTTTCCTTAATACGGCTTATATAACTATTATACTTTATCTCAAAGTATCTCTCGAAATTTTGATTACACGCAGTGAATTTATGTTTGCTTTCGTCTGAACTGATTTTGAGATTTGCTTTGTAAGCTTTGTCTTTCTTGTTCTTAAGATTGATTAGTTTATCGTCGTACCATGGTGGATATTTGTTCGATTTGGCCGCAGCAGTAGTAGGAACAAATAGTGCAATGCCCTCAGATATAATTTTGTAGAATTTCTCCACGTTAATATCTATGTTTCTACTAATTAGTTCATTTTTCCAGTTAATCTGCTCAAAATAAAGATGAAGGTTTATTCTGTCGGCTTTTCTAAAGTTGTAATACGGCTCTCTGTTTTGATGGTTATGAATAATATTGCTAGCCTTGCTTTCAAAAATTATTTCTAGGGCTTTGTGGTTAATATCATTAATAACGAGTGGTGATGGTGGTTCATTTACTTTAAATAGATTCCGTTCATTTGTAAAAATTAGGTCTAGAATTTGGTCAAGACCATTCTGCACAGTATCGATAAACAGACACTCAATTTCAGAACTGACGTTCAATGGTAAAATTTCATCCATTTCTTCGTCATATGACCAGCTAATTGTTGGAAAATTAAAATCCCCCGTGATCAAGATTGTATCAGTTGTGATTGTATAACAGTAGTTACAGTAGTAGCGACTATAAATTCGGACCTTGGGATTTTAAATGTGCACGATCAAGTGTGCTTTACCAGAGCCTACTGTATAAATAAGAGCCTCCAGTATCGACTGTATTTTTTACTAAGCTTTAAATAAGGTACATAAGATGTTTTCTTTACTATGAACTTATATGGGAAAACGGTTATTTTCATTTACAGTTTTAGTTTATTAGAAATATGAGCTTTTGTTTTTTTTTATATGGAAATGTTCATGAAACATGTAATGTTATTTGATTGAAAAATCAAGTCTTGAAAATGTTTATTTCTTAGTGAAAATCGCCATGAAAAATAAGGTACTTTTAAAATTTTAAATATTGTTGTTTTTGTAATATACGTCATCAACATAACTCGAAATTTATAAACAAAACAATAATCATCTCTTTCATTGCCTCCATTCCAATTTGAATTCGAATATGTTTCTATAGTTACTTTGAATTTGCAAAGCATGCTAGATTGCTTTGATGTTTTGTTTTTTCGCACTCATTGTATTGATTTAATTTATTCTGTTTGGCTCTTTTTGATTTTTTTTAAATTTTGATTGTTGAGCGGAGACGTGTTGTCTTTTTTCTTACCATTGGGTTAAGATGTGGAGATATGATGTCGTCATTAAACTGAATTTTCTCTTTTTAATACACTTTGTTGTTGTTGTAGAATGTTTTTTAATTTAATTTCCCTTATTTTATTTTGATTATTGCTGGAAAATAGGGAAATTTGAGAATCTGTGTTTTAAATGAGTAAGACATTGAGTTGTTTGTTAGCGATTTCTTAAAAAATTATTTAAGTGGGTTTAACTTTTCATTCATATTTTATCGTCAATCGAAATCGCGTTTTTTCATACAAACACTATGAAAATAAATGAATTTTTAGTGTTTCTATATCCCTTATTTTAAGTTCATTTTTCACATGCCGTCTCTATTCACATCAAGATGGTTCTGGCTTTACTGACCATTAAGTTCAATAATTTTATTATATTATGAAATATTCTACAATTTTTGTAAAGCAATATTATTTTCAGTTGTCAAACGTTTAGTAATAACAGTATTAAATTAATATACAACTTTCTAAACTAACCCACAATAATTCCACTATCTTTTATTTGAATCTGGTTCGAGAGGAGTAACTACAAGTGCTGTTTTTTTGTAATCGCTTGAAGAATTTACAAAATAACGTTTTAAAAGAACTTTCATTTTTCAACTTTTTTATTTTGTGGAGTTAAACGGTTTTAATTTTTTCTGAAATCGCTAACAAACAAGTCAATGTCTTACTCATTTTCACTAAGAACTAAACTGGTAATTCTTAGATTTTCATTAAGAAATAAACATTTTCAAGACTCGATTTTTCAATTAAATAACATTACATGTTTTATGAACATTTTCGTATAAAAACAAAATAAAAGCTCACATTTCCATTAAACTAAAACTGTAAATGAAAATAACCGTTTCCCCATATAGTTTCATCGTAAAGAATAGTTATTTACGTCACAAAGGCGGTAAATGAGTTGTTACAGTACAAGTTCGATGTTTATGAACGAGGCGACGAAGGGGGAATTTTGAACGAGTTCTGTAACAATCATTTAATGTAACGTTTTATTTCATACTACATGGGACATTAGTTCGATTTTTACATTTAAAATTAAATTTTAAAGTAAAAATATTAGTTTGAAATTTAAAGAAAATCAATCCAAATGATTTTCAGATTATCAAGTTACCCTAGTTATTTATTTTTGTTTGGCTTTATATTTTTCTGCACGGTGATGGCTCGTTTTCCGGACTGTTTTTTTCCTGTACCGTAATGATTCGTTTCCGGAATGCAACCAGTCACGTAAACATTGATTTTCGGTATAGTATGAAATAAAAATTGTATGTACAAATGTACCTTATTTTAAGCTTAGAAAAAAATACAGTCGATACTGGAGGCTCTTATTTATACAGTAGGCTCCGCCATTAGGCACCAATCCTTCAATAAAGAAGGATAAACAAAACTTTTATATTACGTAATAATTGGGCTTGTATGTAAGCAAATAAATTGTTTGAACATAGTTCATTCATAGTGTATTTTGTTGACAAAATTACAACAACAATTGCATTGGATACAAAGCGCCGCAGATTTAAATAAAGCCAACAAAAATATTTCTTTATTTAAAACGTAGTAGGTTTATAGGAAAGAATAGGACAAAAAATAAATCAAAACTAGATTTTTTTAAATTTTTCTCAACAAAATGCAGCTCGTATTCTATTATTAAGCGTCTTCCATTGGCGAAAGCAAACTACTCGCAAGTACTTGTATCTACTCACAACTACCCATGCTCATACGATGGTGTAGAAAATAGAAGTAGTTACGCATAAAATTTGCGCTAGTGGATTTTAGTTGCGAAAATTCCAATAGATGGCTTTTAGACCTTTTTCGACATTTTTTGAGAGTTTTTTATTACGTTCGAGTTTTTTATTTTTTGATGATGTAAAATGTCAAAATTAATACGACATTATTTTGTTGTTGATATGATACATTTTTAAGAAAAATGTGTTTAAATATTAATGCGGTAAATATCAATGCTTTCCTTTTATTTCATGTCCATTTTTTTTTTGTCATATTTTGAATCTAATTTTAAATATCGCCATTACTATAATAAACAACTTTACAAAAGACAAAAAAAAACAACTAAACAGAAGGCTGTGTTTTACTTGTGTTTAGGGCTGCCAGACGTCCCGCTTTCGGCGGGATTGTCCCGCTTAAAAAAATCAGTCCCGCCATCCCGCTAGATCGGATTATGTCCCGCTATAAACAAATTTTTCGAAAAGAATCTACAAATTGATTTTCGGCGTAACCTTTCAACCAGAGACAAAACTCTTATTTAAACGGAATAAATACGGCACAATATTTTCATTTAACACCAATGCATCCAACAATGGTAATGTGAAAACATTTTCTCTATAGTTTTCACATATTTTGATAAGCTAGTTGGTACTAAAAACGGACTCCAGCTTTTTATGCTCTCTAGGCAAAGAGCTCTCAAAATCAGTAGCTGAATCTATTGTTTAAAAAATCGAATTCCTCCAGTAGCCTGCTTATGGAAAATTTTACAACTTTTTGTGCAGACAAAGTGTGATGGTTGAGCTGCTTAAGTTTGTTAACGGACAAATTCAGAGAATATTTAGAAATTAATTTAAAAATCTAATTCAATATTAATTAGTACCTATGTATATCATTTTTTGATATTAAAATGAAATTTAATCAATGTTTTGTAACATCAAATAATTTTTTTCATTGCCTTGTAATGTGACATTTTGTGGTTTTATCTTAATTTAATATTTAAATTAGTGTACAATGTTTTGTTGATTTCAGTGAAACATATTAAAGTAAAAGAATTATTAATTCAAATTTCATTAAATTTATTATTTATTTTATTGTTAAAATAAATTCGTTTGAAACAAATTTTGTCGAATGACAATAACGTAGAAAAATATTAGAAGTCAGATTCGGGCAAATAGCAGTTAATATTTAAATTAATTTTTTTATTTTATTTATTTATAATTTGTCCCGCCAACTAATTTTAAAAATCTGGCAGCCCTACTTGTGTTACTCAATTTCTCGTTCCATTGGGTATCTACTCGCAAGTACTTCCAAGTAGCAAATTTTGCCCATTGGACGACGGCTATTATGTAAGGGAGAGTGGGTACAGTTTTGTTTTTGACTCATAATTTTCATTTGAATCCATATTATGCGAAGAAATGAATATCAATAGAAAGCTAGAAGCATTAGTTAACTGCTTGCTAAAGTAACTACATTGATTCCGTGAACTAGAAAACGCACCTAATTTGAAAGAATTTCGAGCCTTTAGTGGCAAACATAACAAAAAAAGGCTTTTTAACCTTCACTCTGTGTATTGCTTATATCACGTTGTCTGTGTGTAGGGGTCAATCTGATCCCACTGATATCTTTATATATTTCATGGGGAAATTAAATAAAAACTGCCGAATTACCATATTTACAAGTAAGCTGGGCCCTCTTTTCATTGTAGTGCGTGTACATATAAGATATTTGTTGAGGCTATCTTATGAGGCAATCGCCATTTAAATAATAAGAAACGTAATTTTGTAACTTTAAAATCAATTGGGGTCAATTTGACCCCAATGCACAGAGTGAGGGTTAAAAAATTATTCAACTTCAGTATACTTCGATGGCAGAGGCTTCAACCAGATGATATACAAAGTCGATATCATCATCAGATGATGGAGAGTTTTTTTTTAAAGCGTTTGGCCGATGGGTTGCTTTTTTTTACTCTGCTTTGGGGGGGGGGGAGACGGCTGCTCGCGTGAACAAAGAAGGTGCCTACAACCGGTTACATTTAAGTGCCCACAACCGGAAATCACGACCATTCTCGGAGTAACCAAAAAAAATGTGATGCGTCATGATTTTGATATAAATCGTGTGGCATCCCAAATCACAACGAAAATACTGTAGAAATTTCGATAACACTCCCCTGTTTGAGATTATTCACATCGATTTATCGCACTTTTAAAACATTGGAAAATTACAATTTCGTTGATTTTTACGGACTTTTTTTTATTGTGATTGCAGCAGATGAATAAGCTCTCCTATTCACTTCGATATTAGCTAGAAAACTGCGTACTGTCAAAATACAAGTACAACAACTCTCAGATCAGCCATATTTGCATTCTGTCAAAAGTTATGCAGGGGTGCCCACAACCGGAGAGTATGTGCTGACCAAAGTGGTATTAAAAACCACATGTATTTATTGAAATCATGTTGCCTAAATGTTTACTTTCCACCGCCTGAATGAATTATATTTTTCTAATAATATGAAATTAAGTATGGTAAACTATTGTTTTTAATTTAAATTTCTTTTCTCTGCTTATTTAGTTATATCAAGATAAAATTGTATCATTTTTAATAGGAACACTTTTTTTTTAAATCAAACTAAAATAATCTACTCCTCCCGAGATGTGACGAGAGCCGATCATTCTGCTTTTGCAGAAACAAAGTTGTCGCAATGTAGAAACACCAGCTCTAACAGCAATCATACTCGAAAAACATAACCCAAAGATTAAAGTGAAGGATTGGCGAGACAATTTGCTAATTGAACTTCATACCGTAGATCATCTTGGTTGTTTCATCCTAATTGGACAAATTCTAGAATTTCATCTAAAAATCATTTTAGGATGCCAGTTCCATCGTACATGTCGACTTTCATCAAAATCGTCAAAGAAAACCCCAAGTTCCATCCTACTTGGCCATATTACTGAACTTCTACTAAAAATAAATTTAAAATATTTCTACCGCATATGTCGAATTTCGTAATAATCGGTTTAAAAATACCGGAGTTCCTTTCTAATTTGCAATATTCCAGAACATGATCAATCAATCGATTTAGAATATTACTTTATCGTACATGTCGAATTTCACTAAAATCGGTTAAGAACTAACCAAATTCTTTCCTAATTGGATATATTCCAGAACTTCTCCTAAATATTATTTTAGAATCCCATTTTTATAGCACATGTCGAATTTCATCAAAATCGTTTAAGCAATAGGCAACTTCCATCCTACTTGGCCAATTGGCCATATTTCAGAACTTCATCTAAAAATCATAAGTTCCCATTTTCATTGTAGGTACATGTCGAAATTCATAATATTTGGTTAAGAAATAACCGAGTTCCTTCTTAATTAGCCATATTCCAGAAATTTATCAAAAAATCATTTTAGAATTCCATTTCCATCGCACTAGTCGAATTTTATCAGAATCGGTTAAAAACAGCCATGTTAGAAATTAACCTATACGAAACTGAAGACAAGGTTCGGTCCTATGAAGAACCGATGAATCGTTTATAAAGTATAAAAAATGATTTAAATGAAATGAACAAATGGAATAAATAAACTATACTAATTGTAATTAACTTGTAGAACATGAATCTTGTTTTTAAGAAATATGTTACAATGAGTTAGCGTATTCGTTTCGACTACGTCAACCCTCTGTTAAAAAACTATTGTCGAGTACATTGTTGGACGCCCAATTAGTGTCTTCTTCGTCGTATATAGCAGCTTTTTTATCTAGATCATTTAACACCAAAATTTACAAGCATATTATGCAGGATAATGCAGCTATAAATTATAAATGCCGTTTTATCAGGAGCGTAATGTAATGTACGACATTTATTCATGCATCTAACGCAACTCTTAAGTACACCAAATGCACGTTCAACCGTATTCTTCATTTTACTTGGTTGCTCAAAAGGTGTTAGAAAACTCGGTTCTAAGGGGTACCCGTTATCTCCTAGTAGCCAATTATAACGTTGACCGGTGTGTTGCTGGATTATATGTATTCGAGCTGGTGTTGTCAACCAAATCGCTGCGTCGTGTACACTACCGGGATATTTTGCATTCGCCGAAAGAAATTTCATATTTGAGCCAACAATCTAAGAAAATCAATACATATAAGTACATAAATATGTTTGTTATGTTAAACATTTTATTTTTAAATTACCGCTCCCACATTAATGCTGTAGTATCCCTTCCTGTTCATATATAACCGAGCTGGTCTTTCTGGATCGTGTATTAGTGTTAATTCCGAATTTTGTATAGAACCAGTAAGTTTATTCTTTGTATTTTAATAAAGATAAATTATATGTTGTGTTTTGAGTTTAATTATCCTTCCTTTACAACATTCTTCTCTTCCTGATCCTCACAAAACTTGATTTTCGAAGTCATATTTGGTACCAGGAGCTTACATGTGTATGCTATGTTGCGGGATATGCTCGGAAGACTCATTGGGAGTAAATAATTACATGGTACACTTCTTGGATATGAACTGTGGCCCAACTCAATTGAGAAGTTTGATGCCGCTATTTGTAACGCGTGCAAATTAACAGTGAATTTCTGTTTGGTGGTTCGGGTGTCTGCAGGTATATTTTGTTTTAAGTCGGGAGTTTGTCTGTTATTTATATTTTTAGGAAATCGAGGAGGTCCACGAGCTCGTAGGTCTCATCATTTCTGCGATACGGATTGGAGGACGGGATATGCTTGTGCACCATACAATTAAACAGAAATTCAATAGTATTTTTATATCGAGCCAATTTCTTTGGGTTAAAATAAAGAAAAGCTGTTTCTGTTATTGATTCAATTTATATGAAGACGTAAATATGTGTTAGTTTAATTATTTTTGTTCCAGAGGGTGGCCATGTGGGGCATTTTAGGCAGGTGTGTGTGTGTGTGTGTGTTGTAGTTCAATATGATTAACAAATGGCCGATTAAGCAGCTCTCACGACCCTGGAAGGACACCACCATAATCCCACCCCAGACTGTGCCATAACCGGAGCAAATGCTGCAGGTGGTGACTCCAGGGTATATCTGCTAACGGTGATCCGCAAGGATGATCCGTTACAGTCTTTAAAGTGATATTTTCCGAATTAATAAACACAATCCCATTAATGCGCAATCGGCAGCTCAACATAAAATCGAGGAAATGTTTATAATTTGTTCTGACCCCTTTAAAGAAGCAAATTCCGAAATATTTAATTACAAAAACTTTATCAGAACTTTATTTTTATAAACCGCCAGAAAAAATTTTGATCAATTCTCAAACATCAGAAATAATACGGAAAGCGGTTTCTACTCTAGATAATAAAAATACACAAGGAATTTTAATGCCTATTGAATTCCAAATAAAACAATTTTTTGAACAACCGCATGTATTGAAACAAACAGTAGAAAATACTTCACAAATTTTTGAAAATGCACGCAATTTTTCAGAATAATTTAGGCCAAATATATAATTTCGTTCAAGGTGAGCTTTGGCAAAATAAAATGAAACTTTTTAAGGAGAAAATTGTAATACCTTACCATCTGTATTACAATGATTTCGAGACTGGAAATCCTCTTGGTTCAAAGTCTGGAGTGCATTCTTTGGCTGGTTTTTATTATAATTTTCCAACTCTACCTTTGAAATATGCTTCGGCTGAAAATATTTTTGTTGCTATGTTTTTGAAATCAAAAGATCTCAAACAGTTTGGAAATCGAAAATGTCTGGTTAGCTTGGTTAATACAATTAGGAAAATTGAATCAGAGGGTATTTCAATTAGTGACGGTAACGAAAATTTCACTGTTTATTTTATTCTTGGTCTTTGGAGATAATCTTGGTTTAAACACTATTCTCGGTTTTGCAAAATCATTTAGTCATAATCAAAGTTGTAGGTTTTGCAAAGTTTTGAAAAATGATATGTCAAGGTATAGCTTCGAATCACCACTTCTTATGAGAAATGAAGAAAACTATAAATCTGATCTAATGAAAAATGATTATTCGATTAGGAACTGGAATTCGAGAAGATTCCATTTTTAATGAAATCGAAAGTTCCCACGTTGTCTCCAATTATTGTGTAGATATTATGCATGATGTCTTTGAAGGCGTCATCAAATACGGCTTAGCTAATTGTTTTTATTATTTTATAATAGAAAAAAAGTTTTTTACATTAGAAACCTTTAATTACAGGTACCAATTCTTTGATTATGGAGAAATAGATATTAATTCACGTGGCGTACCATTAAAATATGAGCATATTAAACATAAAAAATTACATGTTTCCGCTAGAGAAAGTATATGTCTATTAAAATCTAATACATTGTTTTTAAGGAACCGTGTATGCGCTATGAATCCAAACATCGCGAAATGAAAAACTACACAAATGCCACATTTTCAAGAACAAATCTGTCACTCTCGTTAGCCAAAAAGTGTTTAATGAAATTTGCTAATCGCATGCTTTTAAACAAAGGTTTAGGTTCAAATATCTATTCCATAAAACCTCTCACTGTCGAAATAAAATCAACACCGTATTATCAAGCATTTAGAAATTTTTTCCATACTAATATAAAGGATTATTCATTTGCTAAATCCTTTGAATATAAAGGTTCTATTTACAAAAAGAAATTATACATTTCCAATAAATTTAAAAACATATTATTATTAAAAATAACTGATATAGCACACTCAAATTTAAATGTTATACTTATTATTCAACAAGTAAATATATGTCGGTATGATGGCCATTACCGAGCATTTATTACGGACGGTTCAATTATTCCTGATTCATATAATTTTGTTAGTTTGGACTCAACTATTTTAAAACCAATTTTAATACATACTCTACCGGATGGCACAAAGTGTATAAAACCCGCGTTCATTTAAAAAAAAAGCTTTATTATAATTGAGCCTTTATTACTATTATAAATAGATTAATTATATATTTATAAACGCTATATTTCTAAATATTTTAATATTATAAATTAAATTAATGTTATAAATTATTATACACTACTCCAAAAAATTAAAGGAACACTAATTTTTTTCAATTTTTTTAGTGTTTTTTGAAGAGCTGTATCTTAGTAAAATACGGTCGTACAGAGATGAAAAGAAAAGCATTTTAAAGCTTCAAATCTCTAGTTTTGAGACTTTTGAGCGGAAAATTTTTGTGAGATACCGTTATCACGCAATCATAAGAAAGAGCGCGAAGAAAAAAAATTCGAATTTTTTTTTTTTTTTGTAAGGTGCCATGGGCTCGGGAAATTTTTTTTAAGTTAAACCAATGCATAGGTCGGTTAGCCTGTTAATTAGGCGTAAATTTAATTTCATTCTGGTCTCTCTATGTCAACTTTTTGCTGAGATATCTGACTTTGAATCAAAAAAGATCCTTTTGCCTTTGATCATCGATATCTCAGCAACCAATGATTGCACAGTAAACTTTAGCGCAGCCTTAAAAACTTCAATAAATTTCCTACAAGACCCTTTAATGATTGGTGGAGAATAAATTTTTTTTTCACCCTCAATACTGATTTGAAAAAAGTACAAAAAAACGACTTTTTAGGTTGTCTTAATAAATCTACCGTTACTTTACCGTTATTGATGAAAAGACTAATGTTGCCAGGTCATTTTACAGTTTAATGTACTCCTAATAGCCCTGTATTATTTTCAAATTGATCCATCCAACCGTTTTTTCGGACAGATTGATCAAAGTTTTACAAAACAATTAAAGGAACAAGTATTCATCAAAATAAAAAAACGGCTTTTTTCACATTTTACGTTAGTTACTTGTTAACCCTTAACGATCGTACGGTTTTTTTTGTAATACTCGCCGATAAGAGACGATAGAAAATTAAATAAAGTTCTGCAATATGAGCAATAATTATGGAACTTGGCCATTTCTCATCCGATTTTAGTGAAATTTGGTATGCACGATGGAAATGGGATTCTAAACTGATTTTTGGATAAAGTTCTGGAATATGGCCAACTAGGATGGGACTTGGCCATTTCTTAACCGATTTTGATGAAATTTGGTATGCACGATGGAAATGGGATTCTAAACTGATTTTTGGATAAAGTTCTGGAATATGGCCAACTAGGATGGAACTTGGCCATTTCTTAACCGATTTTGATGAAATTTGGTATGCACGATGGAAATGGGATTCAAAACTGATTTTTGGATAACTTGGCCATTTCTTATCCGATTTTGATGAAATTCAGCATGTACGATGGAAATGGGATTCTAAACTGATTTTTGGATAAAGTTCTGGAATATTGTAACAATTAGACCCCTGAGAGGGTATTGCTAGCAGAAAATTTGTTCATCAAGTTAGAGGTTCTGGTACGGTCATCTGAAGCCGGCTAGAACTCATCGGATTGGGGTGGGGTTTCCCAGAACATAACTTGATCTTGTTAGACCGTATAGTCAAAAGCATCCAAAAACATTTTTTTTTTCATTGTC
>CAUVYM010000218.1:0-53354 GCA_963556165.1 Tipula helvola
GGTATCAATCAACGAAATCGGAGCACAATTGCAGATTTTCGATTTTTCTGGCTGTAAATTTGTGGGCTATAGTTCAGTTGATTTTCAATAAAATTGAATTTTCTGCGAAATGTGTAGAAATGTGCGAGCGATCCAAATGACCATTGGCATGACGATTACAGGTTTCAACGCCTATTGATAGAGGTATCAATCAACGAAATCGGAGCACAATTGCAGATTTTCGATTTTTCTGGCTCTAAATTTGTGGGCTATAGTTCAGTTGATTTTCAATAAAATTGAATTTTCTGCGAAATGTGTAGAAATGTGCGAGCGATCCAAATGACCATTGGCATGACGATTACAGGTTTCAACGCCTATTGATAGAGGTATCAATCAACGAAATCGGAGCACAATTGCAGATTCTCGATTTTTCTGGCTCTAAATTTGTGGGCTATAGTTCAGTTGATTTTCAATAAAATTGAATTTTCTGCGAAATGTGTAGAAATGTGCGAGCGATCCAAATGACCGTTGGCATGACGATTACAGGTCTCAACGCCTATTGATAGAGGTATCAATCAACGAAATCGGAGCACAATTGCAGATTTTCGATTTTTCTGGCTCTAAATTTGTGGGCTATAGTTCAGTTGATTTTCAATAAAATTGAATTTTCTGCAAAATGTGTAGAAATGTGCGAGCGATCCAAATGACCGTTGGATTACTGGTCTCAACGCCTATTGATAGAGGTATCAATCAACGAAATCGGTGCACAATTGTAGATTTTCGATTTTTCTGGCTCTAAATTTGTGGGCTATAGTTCAGTTGATTTTCAATAAAATTGAATTTTCTGCGAAATGTGTAGAAATGTGTGAGCGATCCAAATGACCATTGGCATGACGATTACAGGTCTCAACGCCTATTGATAGAGGTATCAATCAACGAAATCGGAGCACAATTGCAGATTTTCGATTTTTCTGGCTCTAAATTTGTGAGCTATAGTTCAGTTGATTTTCAATAAAATTGAATTTTCTGCGAAATGTGTAGAAATGTGCGAGCGATCCAAATGACCGTTGGCATGACGATTACAGGTCTCAACGCCTATTGATAGAGGTATCAATCAACGAAATCGGAGCACAATTGCAGATTTTCGATTTTTCTGGCTCTAAATTTGTGGGCTATAGTTCAGTTGATTTTCAATAAAATTGAATTTTCTGCGAAATGTGTAGAAATGTGCGAGCGATCCAAATGACCGTTGGCATGACGATTACTGGTCTCAACGCCTATTGATAGAGGTATCAATCAACGAAATCGGTGCACAATTGTAGATTTTCGATTTTTCTGGCTCTAAATTTGTGGGCTATAGTTCAGTTGATTTTCAATAAAATTGAATTTTCTGCGAAATGTGTAGAAATGTGCGAGCGATCCAAATGACCGTTGGCATGACGATTACAGGTTTCAACGCCTATTGATAGAGGTATCAATCAACGAAATCCGTTGGCATGATGATTACAGGTTTCAACGCCTATTGATAGAGGTATCAATCAACGAAATCGGAGCACAATTGCAGATTTTCGATTTTTCTGGCTCTAAATTTATGGGCTATAGTTCAGTTGATTTTCAATAAAATTGAATTTTCTGCGAAATGTGTAGAAATGTGCGAGCGATCCAAATGACCATTGGCATGATGATTACAGGTTTCAACGCCTATTGATAGAGGTATCAATCAACGAAATCGGAGCACAATTGCAGATTTTCGATTTTTCTGGCTCTAAATTTATGGGCTATAGTTCAGTTGATTTTCAATAAAATTGAATTTTCTGCGAAATGTGTAGAAATGTGCGAGCGATCCAAATGACCGTTGGCATGACGATTACAGGTTTCAACGCCTATTGATAGAGGTATCAATCAACGAAATCGGAGCACAATTGCAGATTTTCGATTTTTCTGGCTCTAAATTTGTGGGCTATAGTTCAGTTGATTTTCAATAAAATTGAATTTTCTGCGAAATATGTAGAAATGTGCGAGCGATCCAAATGACCGTTGGCATGACGATTACTGGTCTCAACGCCTATTGATAGAGGTATCAATCAACGAAATCGGAGCACAATTGCAGATTTTCGATTTTTCTGGCTCTAAATTTGTGGGCTATAGTTCAGTTGATTTTCAATAAAATTGAATTTTCTGCGAAATATGTAGAAATGTGCGAGCGATCCAAATGACCGTTGGCATGACGATTACTGGTCTCAACGCCTATTGATAGAGGTATCAATCAACGAAATCGGAGCACAATTGCAGATTTTCGATTTTTCTGGCTCTAAATTTGTGGGCTATAGTTCAGTTGATTTTCAATAAAATTGAATTTTCTGCGAAATGTGTAGAAATGTGCGAGCGATCCAAATGACCGTTGGCATGACGATTACAGGTTTCAACGCCTATTGATAGAGGTATCAATCAACGAAATCCGTTGGCATGACGATTACAGGTTTCAACGCCTATTGATAGAGGTATCAATCAACGAAATCGGAGCACAATTGCAGATTTTTGATTTTTCTGGCTCTAAATTTGTGGGCTATAGTTCAGTTGATTTTCAATAAAATTGAATTTTCTGCGAAATGTGTAGAAATGTGCGAGCGATCCAAATGACCGTTGGCATGACGATTACAGGTTTCAACGCCTATTGATAGAGGTATCAATCAACGAAATCCGTTGGCATGATGATTACAGGTTTCAACGCCTATTGATAGAGGTATCAATCAACGAAATCGGAGCACAATTGCAGATTTTCGATTTTTCTGGCTCTAAATTTATGGGCTATAGTTCAGTTGATTTTCAATAAAATTGAATTTTCTGCGAAATGTGTAGAAATGTGCGAGCGATCCAAATGACCATTGGCATGACGATTACAGGTTTCAACGCCTATTGATAGAGGTATCAATCAACGAAATCGGAGCACAATTGCAGATTTTCGATTTTTCTGGCTCTAAATTTGTGGGCTATAGTTCAGTTGATTTTCAATAAAATTGAATTTTCTGCGAAATATGTAGAAATGTGCGAGCGATCCAAATGACCGTTGGCATGACGATTACTGGTCTCAACGCCTATTGATAGAGGTATCAATCAACGAAATCGGAGCACAATTGCAGATTTTCGATTTTTCTGGCTCTAAATTTGTGGGCTATAGTTCAGTTGATTTTCAATAAAATTGAATTTTCTGCGAAATATGTAGAAATGTGCGAGCGATCCAAATGACCGTTGGCATGACGATTACTGGTCTCAACGCCTATTGATAGAGGTATCAATCAACGAAATCGGAGCACAATTGCAGATTTTCGATTTTTCTGGCTCTAAATTTGTGGGCTATAGTTCAGTTGATTTTCAATAAAATTGAATTTTCTGCGAAATGTGTAGAAATGTGCGAGCGATCCAAATGACCGTTGGCATGACGATTACAGGTTTCAACGCCTATTGATAGAGGTATCAATCAACGAAATCCGTTGGCATGACGATTACAGGTTTCAACGCCTATTGATAGAGGTATCAATCAACGAAATCGGAGCACAATTGCAGATTTTTGATTTTTCTGGCTCTAAATTTGTGGGCTATAGTTCAGTTGATTTTCAATAAAATTGAATTTTCTGCGAAATGTGTAGAAATGTGCGAGCGATCCAAATGACCGTTGGCATGACGATTACAGGTTTCAACGCCTATTGATAGAGGTATCAATCAACGAAATCCGTTGGCATGACGATTACAGGTTTCAACGCCTATTGATAGAGGTATCAATCAACGAAATCGGAGCACAATTGCAGATTTTCGATTTTTCTGGCTGTAAATTTGTGGGCTATAGTTCAGTTGATTTTCAATAAAATTGAATTTTCTGCGAAATGTGTAGAAATGTGCGAGCGATCCAAATGACCATTGGCATGACGATTACAGGTCTCAACGCCTATTGATAGAGGTATCAATCAACGAAATCGGAGCACAATTGCAGATTTTCGATTTTTCTGGCTCTAAATTTGTGGGCTATAGTTCAGTTGATTTTCAATAAAATTGAATTTTCTGCGAAATGTGTAGAAATGTGCGAGCGATCCAAATGACCATTGGCATGACGATTACAGGTTTCAACGCCTATTGATAGAGGTATCAATCAACGAAATCGGAGCACAATTGCAGATTTTCGATTTTTCTGGCTCTAAATTTGTGGGCTATAGATCAGTTGATTTTCAATAAAATTGAATTTTCTGCGAAATGTGTAGAAATGTGCGAGCGATCCAAATGACCGTTGGCATGACGATTACAGGTCTCAACGCCTATTGATAGAGGTATCAATCAACGAAATCGGAGCACAATTGCAGATTTTCGATTTTTCTGGCTCTAAATTTGTGGGCTATAGTTCAGTTGATTTTCAATAAAATTGAATTTTCTGCGAAATGTGTAGAAATGTGCGAGCGATCCAAATGACCGTTGGCATGAC
This sequence comes from Tipula helvola, assembly GCA_963556165.1. Taxonomy (NCBI): domain Eukaryota; kingdom Metazoa; phylum Arthropoda; class Insecta; order Diptera; family Tipulidae; genus Tipula; species Tipula helvola. The sequence continues at coordinate 4,451 of CAUVYM010000218.1, forward strand.
GATTACAGGTTTCAACGCCTATTGATAGAGGTATCAATCAACGAAATCGGAGCACAATTGCAGATTTTCGATTTTTCTGGCTGTAAATTTGTGGGCTATAGTTCAGTTGATTTTCAATAAAATTGAATTTTCTGCGAAATGTGTAGAAATGTGCGAGCGATCCAAATGACCATTGGCATGACGATTACAGGTTTCAACGCCTATTGATAGAGGTATCAATCAACGAAATCGGAGCACAATTGCAGATTTTCGATTTTTCTGGCTCTAAATTTGTGGGCTATAGTTCAGTTGATTTTCAATAAAATTGAATTTTCTGCGAAATGTGTAGAAATGTGCGAGCGATCCAAATGACCATTGGCATGACGATTACAGGTTTCAACGCCTATTGATAGAGGTATCAATCAACGAAATCGGAGCACAATTGCAGATTCTCGATTTTTCTGGCTCTAAATTTGTGGGCTATAGTTCAGTTGATTTTCAATAAAATTGAATTTTCTGCGAAATGTGTAGAAATGTGCGAGCGATCCAAATGACCGTTGGCATGACGATTACAGGTTTCAAACGCCTATTGATAGAGGTATCAATCAACGAAATCGGAGCACAATTGCAGATTTTCGATTTTTCTGGCTCTAAATTTGTGGGCTATAGTTCAGTTGATTTTCAATAAAATTGAATTTTCTGCAAAATGTGTAGAAATGTGCGAGCGATCCAAATGACCGTTGGATTACTGGTCTCAACGCCTATTGATAGAGGTATCAATCAACGAAATCGGTGCACAATTGTAGATTTTCGATTTTTCTGGCTCTAAATTTGTGGGCTATAGTTCAGTTGATTTTCAATAAAATTGAATTTTCTGCGAAATGTGTAGAAATGTGCGAGCGATCCAAATGACCATTGGCATGACGATTACAGGTTTCAACGCCTATTGATAGAGGTATCAATCAACGAAATCGGAGCACAATTGCAGATTTTCGATTTTTCTGGCTCTAAATTTGTGGGCTATAGTTCAGTTGATTTTCAATAAAATTGAATTTTCTGCGAAATGTGTAGAAATGTGCGGGCGATCCAAATGACCATTGGCATGACGATTACAGGTTTCAACGCCTATTGATAGAGGTATCAATCAACGAAATCGGAGCACAATTGCAGATTTTCGATTTTTCTGGCTCTAAATTTGTGGGCTATAGTTCAGTTGATTTTCAATAAAATTGAATTTTCTGCGAAATGTGTAGAAATGTGCGAGCGATCCAAATGACCATTGGCATGACGATTACAGGTTTCAACGCCTATTGATAGAGGTATCAATCAACGAAATCGGAGCACAATTGCAGATTTTCGATTTTTCTGGCTCTAAATTTGTGGGCTATAGTTCAGTTGATTTTCAATAAAATTGAATTTTCTGCGAAATGTGTAGAAATGTGCGAGCGATCCAAATGACCATTGGCATGGCGATTACAGGTTTCAACGCCTATTGATAGAGGTATCAATCAACGAAATCGGAGCACAATTGCAGATTTTCGATTTTTCTGGCTCTAAATTTGTGGGCTATAGATCAGTTGATTTTCAATAAAATTGAATTTTCTGCGAAATGTGTAGAAATGTGCGAGCGATCCAAATGACCGTTGGCATGACGATTACAGGTCTCAACGCCTATTGATAGAGGTATCAATCAACGAAATCGGAGCACAATTGCAGATTTTCGATTTTTCTGGCTCTAAATTTGTGGGCTATAGTTCAGTTGATTTTCAATAAAATTGAATTTTCTGCGAAATGTGTAGAAATGTGCGAGCGATCCAAATGACCGTTGGCATGACGATTACAGGTTTCAACGCCTATTGATAGAGGTATCAATCAACGAAATCGGAGCACAATTGCAGATTTTCGATTTTTCTGGCTGTAAATTTGTGGGCTATAGTTCAGTTGATTTTCAATAAAATTGAATTTTCTGCGAAATGTGTAGAAATGTGCGAGCGATCCAAATGACCATTGGCATGACGATTACAGGTTTCAACGCCTATTGATAGAGGTATCAATCAACGAAATCGGAGCACAATTGCAGATTTTCGATTTTTCTGGCTCTAAATTTGTGGGCTATAGTTCAGTTGATTTTCAATAAAATTGAATTTTCTGCGAAATGTGTAGAAATGTGCGAGCGATCCAAATGACCATTGGCATGACGATTACAGGTTTCAACGCCTATTGATAGAGGTATCAATCAACGAAATCGGAGCACAATTGCAGATTCTCGATTTTTCTGGCTCTAAATTTGTGGGCTATAGTTCAGTTGATTTTCAATAAAATTGAATTTTCTGCGAAATGTGTAGAAATGTGCGAGCGATCCAAATGACCGTTGGCATGACGATTACAGGTCTCAACGCCTATTGATAGAGGTATCAATCAACGAAATCGGAGCACAATTGCAGATTTTCGATTTTTCTGGCTCTAAATTTGTGGGCTATAGTTCAGTTGATTTTCAATAAAATTGAATTTTCTGCAAAATGTGTAGAAATGTGCGAGCGATCCAAATGACCGTTGGATTACTGGTCTCAACGCCTATTGATAGAGGTATCAATCAACGAAATCGGTGCACAATTGTAGATTTTCGATTTTTCTGGCTCTAAATTTGTGGGCTATAGTTCAGTTGATTTTCAATAAAATTGAATTTTCTGCGAAATGTGTAGAAATGTGTGAGCGATCCAAATGACCATTGGCATGACGATTACAGGTCTCAACGCCTATTGATAGAGGTATCAATCAACGAAATCGGAGCACAATTGCAGATTTTCGATTTTTCTGGCTCTAAATTTGTGAGCTATAGTTCAGTTGATTTTCAATAAAATTGAATTTTCTGCGAAATGTGTAGAAATGTGCGAGCGATCCAAATGACCGTTGGCATGACGATTACAGGTCTCAACGCCTATTGATAGAGGTATCAATCAACGAAATCGGAGCACAATTGCAGATTTTCGATTTTTCTGGCTCTAAATTTGTGGGCTATAGTTCAGTTGATTTTCAATAAAATTGAATTTTCTGCGAAATGTGTAGAAATGTGCGAGCGATCCAAATGACCGTTGGCATGACGATTACTGGTCTCAACGCCTATTGATAGAGGTATCAATCAACGAAATCGGTGCACAATTGTAGATTTTCGATTTTTCTGGCTCTAAATTTGTGGGCTATAGTTCAGTTGATTTTCAATAAAATTGAATTTTCTGCGAAATGTGTAGAAATGTGCGAGCGATCCAAATGACCGTTGGCATGACGATTACTGGTCTCAACGCCTATTGATAGAGGTATCAATCAACGAAATCGGAGCACAATTGCAGATTTTCGATTTTTCTGGCTCTAAATTTGTGGGCTATAGTTCAGTTGATTTTCAATAAAATTGAATTTTCTGCGAAATGTGTAGAAATGTGCGAGCGATCCAAATGACCGTTGGCATGACGATTACAGGTCTCAACGCCTATTGATAGAGGTATCAATCAACGAAATCGGAGCACAATTGCAGATTTTCGATTTTTCTGGCTCTAAATTTGTGGGCTATAGTTCAGTTGATTTTCAATAAAATTGAATTTTCTGCGAAATGTGTAGAAATGTGCGAGCGATCCAAATGACCATTGGCATGACGATTACAGGTTTCAACGCCTATTGATAGAAGTATCAATCAACGAAATCGGAGCACAATTGCAGATTTTCGATTTTTCTGGCTCTAAATTTGTGGGCTATAGTTCAGTTGATTTTCAATAAAATTGAATTTTCTGCGAAATGTGTAGAAATGTGCGAGCGATCCAAATGACCATTGGCATGACGATTACAGGTTTCAACGCCTATTGATAGAGGTATCAATCAACGAAATCGGAGCACAATTGCAGATTTTCGATTTTTCTGGCTCTAAATTTGTGGGCTATAGTTCAGTTGATTTTCAATAAAATTGAATTTTCTGCGAAATGTGTAGAAATGTGTGAGCGATCCAAATGACCATTGGCATGACGATTACAGGTTTCAACGCCTATTGATAGAGGTATCAATCAACGAAATCGGAGCACAATTGCAGATTTTCGATTTTTCTGGCTCTAAATTTGTGGGCTATAGTTCAGTTGATTTTCAATAAAATTGAATTTTCTGCGAAATGTGTAGAAATGTGCGAGCGATCCAAATGACCGTTGGCATGACGATTACAGGTCTCAACGCCTATTGATAGAGGTATCAATCAACGAAATCGGAGCACAATTGCAGATTTTCGATTTTTCTGGCTCTAAATTTGTGGGCTATAGTTCAGTTGATTTTCAATAAAATTGAATTTTCTGCGAAATGTGTAGAAATGTTCGAGCGATCCAAATGACCATTGGCATGACGATTACAGGTTTCAACGCCTATTGATAGAAGTATCAATCAACGAAATCGGAGCACAATTGCAGATTTTCGATTTTTCTGGCTCTAAATTTGTGGGCTATAGTTCAGTTGATTTTCAATAAAATTGAATTTTCTGCGAAATGTGTAGAAATGTGCGAGCGATCCAAATGACCATTGGCATGACGATTACAGGTTTCAACGCCTATTGATAGAGGTATCAATCAACGAAATCGGAGCACAATTGCAGATTTTCGATTTTTCTGGCTCTAAATTTGTGGGCTATAGTTCAGTTGATTTTCAATAAAATTGAATTTTCTGCGAAATGTGTAGAAATGTGCGAGCGATCCAAATGACCGTTGGCATGACGATTACAGGTCTCAACGCCTATTGATAGAGGTATCAATCAACGAAATCGGAGCACAATTGCAGATTTTCGATTTTTCTGGCTCTAAATTTGTGGGCTATAGTTCAGTTGATTTTCAATAAAATTGAATTTTCTGCGAAATGTGTAGAAATGTGCGAGCGATCCAAATGACCGTTGGCATGACGATTACAGGTCTCAACGCCTATTGATAGAGGTATCAATCAACGAAATCGGAGCACAATTGCAGATTTTCGATTTTTCTGGCTCTAAATTTGTGGGCTATAGTTCAGTTGATTTTCAATAAAATTGAATTTTCTGCGAAATGTGTAGAAATGTGCGAGCGATCCAAATGACCGTTGGCATGACGATTACAGGTCTCAACGCCTATTGATAGAGGTATCAATCAACGAAATCGGAGCACAATTGCAGATTTTCGATTTTTCTGGCTCTAAATTTGTGGGCTATAGTTCAGTTGATTTTCAATAAAATTGAATTTTCTGCGAAATGTGTAGAAATGTGCGAGCGATCCAAATGACCATTGGCATGACGATTACAGGTTTCAACGCCTATTGATAGAAGTATCAATCAACGAAATCGGAGCACAATTGCAGATTTTCGATTTTTCTGGCTCTAAATTTGTGGGCTATAGTTCAGTTGATTTTCAATAAAATTGAATTTTCTGCGAAATGTGTAGAAATGTGCGAGCGATCCAAATGACCATTGGCATGACGATTACAGGTTTCAACGCCTATTGATAGAGGTATCAATCAACGAAATCGGAGCACAATTGCAGATTTTCGATTTTTCTGGCTCTAAATTTGTGGGCTATAGTTCAGTTGATTTTCAATAAAATTGAATTTTCTGCGAAATGTGTAGAAATGTGCGAGCGATCCAAATGACCGTTGGCATGACGATTACAGGTCTCAACGCCTATTGATAGAGGTATCAATCAACGAAATCGGAGCACAATTGCAGATTTTCGATTTTTCTGGCTCTAAATTTGTGGGCTATAGTTCAGTTGATTTTCAATAAAATTGAATTTTCTGCGAAATGTGTAGAAATGTGCGAGCGATCCAAATGACCGTTGGCATGACGATTACAGGTCTCAACGCCTATTGATAGAGGTATCAATCAACGAAAATAAATTTGTGGGCTATAGTTCAGTTGATTTTCAATAAAATTGAATTTTCTGCGAAATGTGTAGAAATGTGCGAGCGATCCAAATGACCGTTGGCATGACGATTACAGGTCTCAACGCCTATTGATAGAGGTATCAATCAACGAAATCGGAGCACAATTGCAGATTTTCGATTTTTCTGGCTCTAAATTTGTGGGCTATAGTTCAGTTGATTTTCAATAAAATTGAATTTTCTGCGAAATGTGTAGAAATGTGCGAGCGATCCAAATGACCGTTGGCATGACGATTACAGGTTTCAACGCCTATTGATAGAAGTATCAATCAACGAAATCGGAGCACAATTGAAAATTTTCGATTTTTCTGGCTCTAAATTTGTGGGCTATAGTTCAGTTGATTTTCAATAAAATTGAATTTTCTGCGAAATGTGTAGAAATGTGCGAGCGATCCAAATGACCGTTGGCATGACGATTACAGGTCTCAACGCCTATTGATAGAGGTATCAATCAACGAAATCGGAGCACAATTGCAGATTTTCGATTTTTCTGGCTCTACATTTGTGGGCTATAGTTCAGTTGATTTTCAATAAAATTGAATTTTCTGCGAAATGTGTAGAAATGTGCGAGCGATCCAAATGACCGTTGGCATGACGATTACAGGTCTCAACGCCTATTGATAGAGGTATCAATCAACGAAATCGGAGCACAATTGCAGATTTTCGATTTTTCTGGCTCTAAATTTGTGGGCTATAGTTCAGTTGATTTTCAATAAAATTGAATTTTCTGCGAAATGTGTAGAAATGTGCGAGCGATCCAAATGACCGTTGGCATGACGATTACAGGTCTCAACGCCTATTGATAGAGGTATCAATCAACGAAATCGGAGCACAATTGCAGATTTTCGATTTTTCTGGCTCTAAATTTGTGGGCTATAGTTCAGTTGATTTTCAATAAAATTGAATTTTCTGCGAAATGTGTAGAAATGTGCGAGCGATCCAAATGACCATTGGCATGACGATTACAGGTTTCAACGCCTATTGATAGAAGTATCAATCAACGAAATCGGAGCACAATTGCAGATTTTCGATTTTTCTGGCTCTAAATTTGTGGGCTATAGTTCAGTTGATTTTCAATAAAATTGAATTTTCTGCGAAATGTGTAGAAATGTGCGAGCGATCCAAATGACCATTGGCATGACGATTACAGGTTTCAACGCCTATTGATAGAGGTATCAATCAACGAAATCGGAGCACAATTGCAGATTTTCGATTTTTCTGGCTCTAAATTTGTGGGCTATAGTTCAGTTGATTTTCAATAAAATTGAATTTTCTGCGAAATGTGTAGAAATGTGTGAGCGATCCAAATGACCATTGGCATGACGATTACAGGTTTCAACGCCTATTGATAGAGGTATCAATCAACGAAATCGGAGCACAATTGCAGATTTTCGATTTTTCTGGCTCTAAATTTGTGGGCTATAGTTCAGTTGATTTTCAATAAAATTGAATTTTCTGCGAAATGTGTAGAAATGTGCGAGCGATCCAAATGACCGTTGGCATGACGATTACAGGTCTCAACGCCTATTGATAGAGGTATCAATCAACGAAATCGGAGCACAATTGCAGATTTTCGATTTTTCTGGCTCTAAATTTGTGGGCTATAGTTCAGTTGATTTTCAATAAAATTGAATTTTCTGCGAAATGTGTAGAAATGTGCGAGCGATCCAAATTACCGTTGGCATGACGATTACAGGTTTCAACGCCTATTGATAGAGGTATCAATCAACGAAATCGGAGCACAATTGCAGATTTTCGATTTTTCTGGCTCTAAATTTGTGGGCTATAGTTCAGTTGATTTTCAATAAAATTGAATTTTCTGCGAAATGTGTAGAAATGTGCGGGCGATCCAAATGACCGTTGGAATGACGATTACAGGTCTCAACGCCTATTGATAGAGGTATCAATCAACGAAATCGGAGCACAATTGCAGATTTTCGATTTTTCTGGCTCTAAATTTGTGGGCTATAGTTCAGTTGATTTTCAATAAAAGTGAATTTTCTGCGAAATGTGTAGAAATGTGCGAGCGATCCAAATGACCGTTGGCATGACGATTACAGGTCTCAACGCCTATTGATAGAGGTATCAATCAACGAAATCGGAGCACAATTGCAGATTTTAGATTTTTCTGGCTCTAAATTTGTGGGCTATAGTTCAGTTGATTTTCAATAAAATTGAATTTTCTGCGAAATGTGTAGAAATGTGCGAGCGATCCAAATGACCGTTGGCATGACGATTACAGGTCTCAACGCCTATTGATAGAGGTATCAATCAACGAAATCGGAGCACAATTGCAGATTTTCGATTTTTCTGGCTCTAAATTTGTGGGCTATAGTTCAGTTGATTTTCAATAAAATTGAATTTTCTGCGAAATGTGTAGAAATGTGCGAGCGATCCAAATGACCGTTGGCATGACGATTACAGGTCTCAACGCCTATTGATAGAGGTATCAATCAACGAAATCGGGGCACAATTGCAGATTTTAGATTTTTCTGGCTCTAAATTTGTGGGCTATAGTTCAGTTGATTTTCAATAAAATTGAATTTTCTGCGAAATGTGTAGAAATGTGCGAGCGATCCAAATGACCGTTGGCATGACGATTACAGGTCTCAACGCCTATTGATAGAGGTATCAATCAACGAAATCGGAGCACAATTGCAGATTTTCGATTTTTCTGGCTCTAAATTTGTGGGCTATAGTTCAGTTGATTTTCAATAAAATTGAATTTTCTGCGAAATGTGTAGAAATGTGCGAGCGATCCAAATGACCGTTGGCATGACGATTACAGGTCTCAACGCCTATTGATAGAGGTATCAATCAACGAAATCGGAGCACAATTGCAGATTTTCGATTTTTCTGGCTCTAAATTTGTGGGCTATAGTTCAGTTGATTTTCAATAAAATTGAATTTTCTGCGAAATGTGTAGAAATGTGCGAGCGATCCAAATGACCGTTGGCATGACGATTACAGGTCTCAACGCCTATTGATAGAGGTATCAATCAACGAAATCGGAGCACAATTGCAGATTTTCGATTTTTCTGGCTCTAAATTTGTGGGCTATAGTTCAGTTGATTTTCAATAAAATTGAATTTTCTGCGAAATGTGTAGAAATGTGCGAGCGATCCAAATGACCGTTGGCATGACGATTACAGGTCTCAACGCCTATTGATAGAGGTATCAATCAACGAAATCGGGGCACAATTGCAGATTTTAGATTTTTCTGGCTCTAAATTTGTGGGCTATAGTTCAGTTGATTTTCAATAAAATTGAATTTTCTGCGAAATGTGTAGAAATGTGCGAGCGATCCAAATGACCGTTGGCATGACGATTACAGGTCTCAACGCCTATTGATAGAGGTATCAATCAACGAAATCGGAGCACAATTGCAGATTTTCGATTTTCTGGCTCTAAATTTGTGGGCTATAGTTCAGTTGATTTTCAATAAAATTGAATTTTCTGCGAAATGTGCGAGCGATCCAAATGACCGTTGGCCTGACGATTACAGGTCTCAACGCCTATTGATAGAGGTATCAATCAACGAAATCGGAGCACAATTGCAGATTTTCGATTTTTCTGGCTCTAAATTTGTGGGCTATAGTTCAGTTGATTTTCAATAAAATTGAATTTTCTGCGAAATGTGTAGAAATGTGCGAGCGATCCAAATGACCGTTGGCATGACGATTACAGGTCTCAACGCCTATTGATAGAGGTATCAATCAACGAAATCGGAGCACAATTGCAGATTTTCGATTTTTCTGGCTCTAAATTTGTGGGCTATAGTTCAGTTGATTTTCAATAAAATTGAATTTTCTGCGAAATGTGTAGAAATGTGCGAGCGATCCAAATGACCATTGGCATCACGATTACAGGTTTCAACGCCTATTGATAGAGGTATCAATCAACGAAATCGGAGCACAATTGCAGATTTTAGATTTTTCTGGCTCTAAATTTGTGGGCTATAGTTCAGTTGATTTTCAATAAAATTGAATTTTCTGCGAAATGTGTAGAAATGTGCGAGCGATCCAAATGACCATTGGCATGACGATACAGGTTTCAACGCCTATTGATAGAGGTATCAATCAACGAAATCGGAGCACAATTGCAGATTTTCGATTTTTCTGGCTCTAAATTTGTGGGCTATAGTTCAGTTGATTTTCAATAAAATTGAATTTTTTGCGAAATGTGTAGAAATGTGCGAGCGATCCAAATGACCATTGGCATGACGATTACAGGTTTCAACGCCTATTGATAGAGGTATCAATCAACGAAATCGGAGCACAATTGCAGATTTTCGATTTTTCTGGCTCTAAATTTGTGGGCTATAGTTCAGTTGATTTTCAATAAAATTGAATTTTCTGCGAAATGTGTAGAAATGTGCGAGCGATCCAAATGACCGTTGGCATGACGATTACAGGTCTCAACGCCTATTGATAGAGGTATCAATCAACGAAATCGGAGCACAATTGCAGATTTTCGATTTTTCTGGCTCTAAATTTGTGGGCTATAGTTCAGTTGATTTTCAATAAAATTGAATTTTCTGCGAAATGTGTAGAAATGTGCGAGCGATCCAAATGACCATTGGCATGACGATTACAGGTTTCAACGCCTATTGATAGAGGTATCAATCAACGAAATCGGAGCACAATTGCAGATTTTCGATTTTTCTGGCTCTAAATTTGTGGGCTATAGTTCAGTTGATTTTCAATAAAATTGAATTTTCTGCGAAATGTGTAGAAATGTGCGAGCGATCCAAATGACCATTGGCATGACGATTACAGGTTTCAACGCCTATTGATAGAGGTATCAATCAACGAAATCGGAGCACAATTGCAGATTTTCGATTTTTCTGGCTCTAAATTTGTGGGCTATAGTTCAGTTGATTTTCAATAAAATTGAATTTTCTGCGAAATGTGTAGAAATGTGCGAGCGATCCAAATGACCATTGGCATGACGATTACAGGTCTCAACGCCTATTGATAGAGGTATCAATCAACGAAATCGGAGCACAATTGCAGATTTTCGATTTTTCTGGCTCTAAATTTGTGGGCTATAGTTCAGTTGATTTTCAATAAAATTGAATTTTCTGCGAAATGTGTAGAAATGTGCGAGCGATCCAAATGACCATTGGCATGACGATTACAGGTTTCAATGCCTATTGATAGAGGTATCAATCAACGAAATCGGAGCACAATTGCAGATTTTCGATTTTTCTGGCTCTAAATTTGTGGGCTATAGTTCAGTTGATTTTCAATAAAATTGAATTTTCTGCGAAATGTGTAGAAATGTGCGAGCGATCCAAATGACAGTTGGCATGACGATTACAGGTTTCAACGCCTATTGATAGAGGTATCAATCAACGAAATCGGAGCACAATTGCAGATTTTCGATTTTTCTGGCTCTAAATTTGTGGGCTATAGTTCAGTTGATTTTCAATAAAATTGAATTTTCTGCGAAATGTGTAGAAATGTGCGAGCGATCCAAATGACCATTGGCATGACGATTACAGGTTTCAACGCCTATTGATAGAGGTATCAATCAACGAAATCGGAGCACAATTGCAGATTTTCGATTTTTCTGGCTCTAAATTTGTGGGCTATAGTTCAGTTGATTTTCAATAAAATTGAATTTTCTGCGAAATGTGTAGAAATGTGCGAGCGATCCAAATGACCATTAGCATGACGATTACAGGTTTCAACGCCTATTGATAGAGGTATCAATCAACGAAATCGGAGCACAATTGCAGATTTTCGATTTTTCTGGCTCTAGATTTGTGGGCTATAGTTCAGTTGATTTTCAATAAAATTGAATTTTCTGCGAAATGTGTAGGAATGTGCGAGCGATCCAAATGACCGTTGGCATGACGATTACAGGTATCAACGCCTATTGATAGAGGTATCAATCAACGAAATCGGAGCACAATTGCAGATTTTCGATTTTTCTGGCTCTAAATTTGTGGGCTATAGTTCAGTTGATTTTCAATAAAATTGAATTTTCTGCGAAATGTGTAGAAATGTGCGAGCGATCCAAATGACCGTTGGCATGACGATTACAGGTCTCAACGCCTATTGATAGAGGTATCAATCAACGAAATCGGAGCACAATTGCAGATTTTCGATTTTTCTGGCTCTAAATTTGTGGGCTATAGTTCAGTTGATTTTCAATAAAATTGAATTTTCTGCGAAATGTGTAGAAATGTGTGAGCGATCCAAATGACCATTGGCATGACGATTACAGGTCTCAACGCCTATTGATAGAGGTATCAATCAACGAAATCGGAGCACAATTGCAGATTTTCGATTTTCTGGCTCTAGATTTGTGGGCTATAGTTCAGTTGATTTTCAATAAAATTGAATTTCTGCGAAATGTGTAGAAATGGGTGAGCGATCCAAATGACCATTGGCATGACGATTACAGGTCTCAACGCCTATTGATAGAGGTATCAATCAACGAAATCGGAGCACAATTGCAGATTTTCGATTTTTCTGGCTCTAAATTTGTGGGCTATAGTTCAGTTGATTTTCAATAAAATTGAATTTTCTGCGAAATGTGTAGAAATGTGCGAGCGATCCAAATGACCGTTGGCATGACGATTACAGGTCTCAACGCCTATTGATAGAGGGTATCAATCAACGAAATCGGAGCACAATTGCAGATTTTCGTTTTTTCTGGCTCTAAATTTGTGGGCTATAGTTCAGTTGATTTTCAATAAAATTGAATTTCTGCGAAATGTGTAGAAATGTGCGAGCGATCCAAATGACCGTTGGCATGACGATTACAGGTTTCAACGCCTATTGATAGAGGTATCAATCAACGAAATCGGAGCACAATTGCAGATTTTCGATTTTTCTGGCTCTAATTTGTGGCTATAGTTCAGTTGATTTTCAATCAAATTGAATTTCTGCGAAATGTGTAGAAATGTGCGAGCGATCCAAATGACCGTTGCATGACGATTACAGGTCTCAACGCCTATTGATAGAGGTATCAATCAACTAAATCGGAGCACAATTGCAGATTTTCGATTTTTCTGGCTCTAAATTTGTGGGCTATAGTTCAGTTGATTTTCAATAAAATTGAATTTTTCTGCGAAATGTGTAGAAATGTGCGAGCGATCCAAATGACCATTGGCATGACGATTACAGGTTTCAACGCCTATTGATAGAGGTATCAATCAACGAAATCGGAGGCACAATTGCAGATTTTCGATTTTTCTGGCTCTAAATTTGTGGGCTATAGTTCAGTTGATTTTCAATAAAATTGAATTTTCTGCGAAATGTGTAGAAATGTGTGAGCGATCCAAATGACCATTGGCATGACGATTACAGGTCTCAACGCCCTATTGATAGAGGTATCAATCAACGAAATCGGAGCACAATTGCAAGATTTCGATTTTTCTGGCTCTAAATTTGTGGGCTATATTTCAGTTGATTTTCAATAAAATTGAATTTTCTGCGAAATGTGTAGAAATGTGCGAGCGATCCAAATGACCATTGGCATGACGATTACAGGTTTCAACGCCTATTGATAGAGGTATCAATCAACGAAATCGGAGCACAATTGCAGATTTTCGATTTTTCTGGCTCTAAATTTGTGGGCTATAGTTCAGTTGATTTTCAATAAAATTGAATTTTCTGCGAAATATGTAGAAATGTGTGAGCGATCCAAATGACCATTGGCATGACGATTACAGGTCTCAACGCCTATTGATAGAGGTATCAATCAACGAAATCGGAGCACAATTGCAGATTTTCGATTTTTCTGGCTCTAAATTTGTGGGCTATAGTTCAGTTGATTTTCAATAAAATTGAATTTTCTGCGAAATGTGTAGAAATGTGCGAGCGATCCAAATGACCATTGGCATGACGATTACAGGTTTCAACGCCTATTGATAGAGGTATCAATCAACGAAATCGGAGCACAATTGCAGATTTTCGATTTTTGTGGCTCTAAATTTGTGGGCTATAGTTCAGTTGATTTTCAATAAAATTGAATTTTCTGCGAAATGTGTAGAAATGTGCGAGCGATCCAAATGACCGTTGGCATGACGATTACAGGTTTCAACGCCTATTGATAGAGGTATCAATCAACGAAATCGGAGCACAATTGCAGATTTTCGATTTTTCTGGCTCTAAATTTGTGGGCTATAGTTCAGTTGATTTTCAATAAAATTGAATTTTCTGCGAAATGTGTAGAAATGTGCGAGCGATCCAAATGACCGTTGGCATGACGATTACAGGTCTCAACGCCTATTGATAGAGGTATCAATCAACTAAATCGGAGCACAATTGCAGATTTTCGATTTTTCTGGCTCTAAATTTGTGGGCTATAGTTCAGTTGATTTTCAATAAAATTGAATTTTCTGCGAAATGTGTAGAAATGTGCGAGCGATCCAAATGACCATTGGCATGACGATTACAGGTTTCAACGCCTATTGATAGAGGTATCAATCAACGAAATCGGAGCACAATTGCAGATTTTCGATTTTTCTGGCTCTAAATTTGTGGGCTATAGTTCAGTTGATTTTCAATAAAATTGAATTTTCTGCGAAATGTGTAGAAATGTGTGAGCGATCCAAATGACCATTGGCATGACGATTACAGGTCTCAACGCCTATTGATAGAGGTATCAATCAACGAAATCGGAGCACAATTGCAGATTTTCGATTTTTCTGGCTCTAAATTTGTGGGCTATAGTTCAGTTGATTTTCAATAAAATTGAATTTTCTGCGAAATGTGTAGAAATGTGCGAGCGATCCAAATGACCATTGGCATGACGATTACAGGTTTCAACGCCTATTGATAGAGGTATCAATCAACGAAATCGGAGCACAATTGCAGATTTTCGATTTTTCTGGCTCTAAATTTGTGGGCTATAGTTCAGTTGATTTTCAATAAAATTGAATTTTCTGCGAAATGTGTAGAAATGTGTGAGCGATCCAAATGACCATTGGCATGACGATTACAGGTCTCAACGCCTATTGATAGAGGTATCAATCAACGAAATCGGAGCACAATTGCAGATTTTCGATTTTTCTGGCTCTAAATTTGTGGGCTATAGTTCAGTTGATTTTCAATAAAATTGAATTTTCTGCGAAATGTGTAGAAATGTGCGAGCGATCCAAATGACCGTTGGCATGACGATTACAGGTTTCAACGCCTATTGATAGAGGTATCAATCAACGAAATCGGAGCACAATTGCAGATTTTCGATTTTTCTGGCTCTAAATTTGTGGGCTATAGTTCAGTTGATTTTCATAAAATTGAATTTTCTGCGAAATGTGTAGAAATGTGCGAGCGATCCAAATGACCATTGGCATGACGATTACAGGTTTCAACGCCTATTGATAGAGGTATCAATCAACGAAATCGGAGCACAATTGCAGATTTTCGATTTTTCTGGCTCTAAATTTGTGGGCTATAGTTCAGTTGATTTTCAATAAAATTGAATTTTCTGCGAAATGTGTAGAAATGTGTGAGCGATCCAAATGACCATTGGCATGACGATTACAGGTCTCAACGCCTATTGATAGAGGTATCAATCCACGAAATCGGAGCACAATTGCAGATTTTCGATTTTTCTGGCTCTAAATTTGTGGGCTATAGTTCAGTTGATTTTCAATAAACATTGAATTTTCTGCGAAATGTGTAGAAATGTGCGAGTGATCCAAATGACCATTGGCATGACGATTACAGGTTTCAACGCCTATTGATAGAGGTATCAATCAACGAAATCGGAGCACAATTGCAGATTTTCGATTTTTGTGGCTCTAAATTTGTGGGCTATAGTTCAGTTGATTTTCAATAAAATTGAATTTTCTGCGAAATGTGTAGAAATGTGTGAGCGATCCAAATGACCATTGGCATGACGATTACAGGTCTCAACGCCTATTGATAGAGGTATCAATCAACGAAATCGGAGCACAATTGCAGATTTTCGATTTTTCTGGCTCTAAATTTGTGGGCTATATATAGTTCAGTTGATTTTCAATAAAATTGAATTTTCTGCGAAATGTGTAGAAATGTGCGAGCGATCCAAATGACCATTGGCATGACGATTACAGGTTTCAACGCCTATTGATAGAGGTATCAATCAACGAAATCGGAGCACAATTGCAGATTTTCGATTTTTCTGGCTCTAAATTTGTGGGCTATAGTTCAGTTGATTTTCAATAAAATTGAATTTTCTGCGAAATGTGTAGAAATGTGTGAGCGATCCAAATGACCATTGGCATGACGATTACAGGTCTCAACGCCTATTGATAGAGGTATCAATCAACGAAATCGGAGCACAATTGCAGATTTTCGATTTTTCTGGCTCTAAATTTGTGGGCTATAGTTCAGTTGATTTTCAATAAAATTGAATTTTCTGCGAAATGTGTAGAAATGTGCGAGCGATCCAAATGACCGTTGGCATGACGATTACAGGTCTCAACGCCTATTGATAGAGGTATCAATCAACGAAATCGGAGCACAATTGCAGATTTTCGATTTTTCTGGCTCTAAATTTGTGGGCTATAGTTCAGTTGATTTTCAATAAACATTGAATTTTCTGCGAAATGTGTAGAAATGTGCGAGTGATCCAAATGACCATTGGCATGACGATTACAGGTTTCAACGCCTATTGATAGAGGTATCAATCAACGAAATCGGAGCACAATTGCAGATTTTCGATTTTTCTGGCTCTAAATTTGTGGGCTATAGTTCAGTTGATTTTCAATAAAATTGAATTTTCTGCGAAATGTGTAGAAATGTGTGAGCGATCCAAATGACCGTTGGCATGACGATTACAGGTTTCAACGCCTATTGATAGAGGTATCAATCAACGAAATCGGAGCACAATTGCAGATTTTCGATTTTTCTGGCTCTAAATTTGTGGGCTATAGTTCAGTTGATTTTCAATAAAATTGAATTTTCTGCGAAATGTGTAGAAATGTGCGAGCGATCCAAATGACCGTTGGCATGACGATTACAGGTCTCAACGCCTATTGATAGAGGTATCAATCAACGAAATCGGAACACAATTGCAGATTTTCGATTTTTCTGGCTCTAAATTTGTGGGCTATAGTTCAGTTGATTTTCAATAAAATTGAATTTTCTGCGAAATGTGTAGAAATGTGCGAGCGATCCAAATGACCATTGGCATGACGATTACAGGTTTCAACGCCTATTGATAGAGGTATCAATCAACGAAATCGGAGCACAATTGCAGATTTTCGATTTTTCTGGCTCTAAATTTGTGGGCTATAGTTCAGTTGATTTTCAATAAAATTGAATTTTCTGCGAAATGTGTAGAAATGTGCGAGCGATCCAAATGACCGTTGGCATGACGATTACAGGTCTCAACGCCTATTGATAGAAGTATCAATCAACGAAATCGGAGCACAATTGCAGATTTTCGATTTTTCTGGCTCTAAATTTGTGGGCTATAGTTCAGTTGATTTTCAATAAAATTGAATTTTCTGCGAAATGTGTAGAAATGTGTGAGCGATCCAAATGACCGTTGGCATGACGATTACAGGTTTCAACGCCTATTGATAGAGGTATCAATCAACGAAATCGGAGCACAATTGCAGATTTTCGATTTTTCTGGCTCTAAATTTGTGGGCTATAGTTCAGTCGATTTTCAATAAAATTGAATTTTCTGCGAAATGTGTAGAAATGTGCGAGCGATCCAAATGACCGTTGGCATGACGATTACAGGTCTCAACGCCTATTGATAGAGGTATCAATCAACGAAATCGGAGCACAATTGCAGATTTTCGATTTTTCTGGCTCTAAATTTGTGGGCTATAGTTCAGTTGATTTTCAATAAACATTGAATTTTCTGCGAAATGTGTAGAAATGTGCGAGTGATCCAAATGACCATTGGCATGACGATTACAGGTTTCAACGCCTATTGATAGAGGTATCAATCAACGAAATCGGAGCACAATTGCAGATTTTCGATTTTTCTGGCTCTAAATTTGTGGGCTATAGTTCAGTTGATTTTCAATAAAATTGAATTTTCTGCGAAATGTGTAGAAATGTGCGAGCGATCCAAATGACCGTTGGCATGACGATTACAGGTCTCAACGCCTATTGATAGAGGTATCAATCAACGAAATCGGAGCACAATTGCAGATTTTCGATTTTTCTGGCTCTAAATTTGTGGGCTATAGTTCAGTTGATTTTCAATAAAATTGAATTTTCTGCGAAATGTGTAGAAATGTGTGAGCGATCCAAATGACCATTGGCATGACGATTACAGGTCTCAACGCCTATTGATAGAGGTATCAATCAACGAAATCGGAGCATAATTGCAGATTTTCGATTTTTCTGGCTCTAAATTTGTGGGCTATAGTTCAGTTGATTTTCAATAAAATTGAATTTTCTGCGAAATGTGTAGAAATGTGCGAGCGATCCAAATGACCGTTGGCATGACGATTACAGGTTTCAACGCCTATTGATAGAGGTATCAATCAACGAAATCGGAGCACAATTGCAGATTTTCGATTTTTCTGGCTCTAAATTTGTGGGCTATAGTTCAGTTGATTTTCAATAAAATTGAATTTTCTGCGAAATGTGTAGAAATGTGCGAGCAATCCAAATGGACCATTGGCATGACGATTACAGGTTTCAACGCCTATTGATAGAGGTATCAATCAACGAAATCGGAGCACAATTGCAGATTTTCGATTTTTCTGGCTCTAAATTTGTGGGCTATAGTTCAGTTGATTTTCAATAAAATTGAATTTTCTGCGAAATGTGTAGAAATGTGCGAGCGATCCAAATGACCGTTGGCATGACGATTACAGGTCTTTGATAGAGGTATCAATCAACGAAATCGGAGCACAATTGCAGATTTTCGATTTTTCTGGCTCTAAATTTGTGGGCTATAGTTCAGTTGATTTTCAATAAAATTGAATTTTCTGCGAAATGTGTAGAAATGTGCGAGCGATCCAAATGACCGTTGGGATGACGATTACAGGTTTCAACGCCTATTGATAGAGGTATCAATCAACGAAATCGGAGCACAATTGCAGATTTTCGATTTTTCTGGCTCTAAATTTGTGGGCTATAGTTCAGTTGATTTTCAATAAAATTGAATTTTCTGCGAAATGTGTAGAAATGTGCGAGCGATCCAAATGACCATTGGCATGACGATTACAGGTTTCAACGCCTATTGATAGAGGTATCAATCAACGAAATCGGAGCACAATTGCAGATTTTCGATTTTTCTGGCTCTAAATTTGTGGGCTATAGTTCAGTTGATTTTCAATAAAATTGAATTTTCTGCGAAATGTGTAGAAATGTGTGAGCGATCCAAATGACCATTGGCATGACGATTACAGGTCTCAACGCCTATTGATAGAGGTATCAATCAACGAAATCGGAGCACAATTGCAGATTTTCGATTTTTCTGGCTCTAAATTTGTGGGCTATAGTTCAGTTGATTTTCAATAAAATTGAATTTTCTGCGAAATGTGTAGAAATGTGCGAGCGATCCAAATGACCATTGGCATGACGATTACAGGTTTCAACGCCTATTGATAGAGGTATCAATCAACGAAATCGGAGCACAATTGCAGATTTTCGATTTTTCTGGCTCTAAATTTGTGGGCTATAGTTCAGTTGTTTTCAATAAAATTGAATTTCTGCGAAATGTGTAGAAATGTGTGAGCGATCCAAATGACCATTGGCATGACGATTACAGGTCTCAACGCCTATTGATAGAGGTATCAATCAACGAAATCGGAGCACAATTGCAGATTTTCGATTTTTCTGGCTCTAAATTTGTGGGCTATAGTTCAGTTGATTTTCAATAAAATTGAATTTTCTGCGAAATGTGTAGAAATGTGCGAGCGATCCAAATGACCGTTGGCATGACGATTACAGGTTTCAACGCCTATTGATAGAGGTATCAATCAACGAAATCGGAGCACAATTGCAGATTTTCGATTTTTCTGGCTCTAAATTTGTGGGATATAGTTCAGTTGATTTTCAATAAAATTGAATTTTCTGCGAAATGTGTAGAAATGTGCGAGCGATCCAAATGACCGTTGGCATGACGATTACAGGTTTCAACGCCTATTGATAGAGGTATCAATCAACGAAATCGGAGCACAATTGCAGATTTTCGATTTTTCTGGCTCTAAATTTGTGGGCTATAGTTCAGTTGATTTTCAATAAAATTGAATTTTCTGCGAAATGTGTAGAAATGTGCGAGCGATCCAAATGACCATTGGCATGACGATTACAGGTTTCAACGCCTATTGATAGAGGTATCAATCAACGAAATCGGAGCACAATTGCAGATTTTCGATTTTCTGGCTCTAAATTTGTGGGCTATAGTTCAGTTGATTTTCAATAAAATTGAATTTTCTGCGAAATGTGTAGAAATGTGCGAGCGATCCAAATGACCGTTGGCATGACGATTACAGGTTTCAACGCCTATTGATAGAGGTATCAATCAACGAAATCGGAGCACAATTGCAGATTTTCGATTTTTCTGGCTCTAAATTTGTGGGCTATAGTTCAGTTGATTTTCAATAAAATTGAATTTTCTGCGAAATGTGTAGAAATGTGCGAGCGATCCAAATGACCATTGGCATGACGATTACAGGTTTCAACGCCTATTGATAGAGGTATCAATCAACGAAATCGGAGCACAATTGCAGATTTTCGATTTTTCTGGCTCTAAATTTGTGGGCTATAGTTCAGTTGATTTTCAATAAAATTGAATTTTCTGCGAAATGTGTAGAAATGTGCGAGCGATCCAAATGACCGTTGGCATGACGATTACAGGTTTCAACGCCTATTGATAGAGGTATCAATCAACGAAATCGGAGCACAATTGCAGATTTTCGATTTTTCTGGCTCTAAATTTGTGGGCTATAGTTCAGTTGATTTTCAATAAAATTGAATTTTCTGCGAAATGTGTAGAAATGTGCGAGCGATCCAAATGACCATTGGCATGACGATTACAGGTTTCAACGCCTATTGATAGAGGTATCAATCAACGAAATCGGAGCACAATTGCAGATTTTCGATTTTCTCCTGGCTCTAAATTTGTGGGCTATAGTTCAGTTGATTTTCAATAAAATTGAATTTTCTGCGAAATGTGTAGAAATGTGTGAGCGATCCAAATGACCATTGGCATGACGATTACAGGTCTCAACGCCTATTGATAGAGGTATTAATCAACGAAATCGGAGCACAATTGCAGATTTTCGATTTTTCTGGCTCTAAATTTGTGGGCTATAGTTCAGTTGATTTTCAATAAAATTGAATTTTCTGCGAAATGTGTAGAAATATGTGAGCGATCCAAATGACCATTGGCATGACGATTACAGGTCTCAACGCCTATTGATAGAGGTATCAATCAACGAAATCGGAGCACAATTGCAGATTTTCGATTTTTCTGGCTCTAAATTTGTGGGCTATAGTTCAGTTGATTTTCAATAAAATTGAATTTTCTGCGAAATGTGTAGAAATGTGCGAGCGATCCAAATGACCGTTGGCATGACGATTACAGGTTTCAACGCCTATTGATAGAGGTATCAATCAACGAAATCGGAGCACAATTGCAGATTTTCGATTTTTCTGGCTCTAAATTTGTGGGCTATAGTTCAGTTGATTTTCAATAAAATTGAATTTTCTGCGAAATGTGTAGAAATGTGCGAGCGATCCAAATGACCATTGGCATGACGATTACAGGTTTCAACGCCTATTGATAGAGGTATCAATCAACGAAATCGGAGCACAATTGCAGATTTTCGATTTTTCTGGCTCTAAATTTGTGGGCTATAGTTCAGTTGATTTTCAATAAAATTGAATTTTCTGCGAAATGTGTAGAAATGTGTGAGCGATCCAAATGACCATTGGCATGACGATTACAGGTATCAACGCCTATTGATAGAGGTATTAATCAACGAAATCGGAGCACAATTGCAGATTTTCGATTTTTCTGGCTCTAAATTTGTGGGCTATAGTTCAGTTGATTTTCAATAAAATTGAATTTTCTGCGAAATGTGTAGAAATGTGCGAGCGATCCAAATGACCGTTGGCATGATGATTACAGGTTTCAACGCCTATTGATAGAGGTATCAATCAACGAAATCGGAGCACAATTGCAGATTTTCGATTTTTCTGGCTCTAAATTTGTGGGCTATAGTTCAGTTGATTTTCAATAAAATTGAATTTTCTGCGAAATGTGTAGAAATATGTGAGCGATCCAAATGACCATTGGCATGACGATTACAGGTCTCAACGCCTATTGATAGAGGTATCAATCAACGAAATCGGAGCACAATTGCAGATTTTCGATTTTTCTGGCTCTAAATTTGTGGGCTATAGTTCAGTTGATTTTCAATAAAATTGAATTTTCTGCGAAATGTGTAGAAATGTGCGAGCGATCCAAATGACCATTGGCATGACGATTACAGGTTTCAACGCCTATTGATAGAGGTATCAATCAACGAAATCGGAGCACAATTGCAGATTTTCGATTTTTCTGGCTCTAAATTTGTGGGCTATAGTTCAGTTGATTTTCAATAAAATTGAATTTTCTGCGAAATGTGTAGAAATGTGCGAGCGATCCAAATGACCGTTGGCATGACGATTACAGGTTTCAACGCCTATTGATAGAGGTATCGATCAACGAAATCGGAGCACAATTGCAGATTTTCGTTTTTTCTGGTTCTAAATTTGTGGGCTATAGTTCAGTTGATTTTCAATAAAATTGAATTTTCTGCGAAATGTGTAGAAATGTGCGAGCGATCCAAATGACCATTGGCATGACGATTACAGGTTTCAACGCCTATTGATAGAGGTATCAATCAACGAAATCGGAGCACAATTGCAGATTTTCGATTTTTCTGGCTCTAAATTTGTGGGCTATAGTTCAGTTGATTTTCAATAAAATTGAATTTTCTGCGAAATGTGTAGAAATGTGTGAGCGATCCAAATGACCATTGGCATGACGATTACAGGTCTCAACGCCTATTGATAGAGGTATTAATCAACGAAATCGGAGCACAATTGCAGATTTTCGATTTTTCTGGCTCTAAATTTGTGGGCTATAGTTCAGTTGATTTTCAATAAAATTGAATTTTCTGCGAAATGTGTAGAAATGTGCGAGCGATCCAAATGACCGTTGGCATGACGATTACAGGTTTCAACGCCTATTGATAGAGGTATCAATCAACGAAATCGGAGCACAATTGCAGATTTTCGATTTTTCTGGCTCTAAATTTGTGGGCTATAGTTCAGTTGATTTTCAATAAAATTGAATTTTCTGCGAAATGTGTAGAAATGTGCGAGCGATCCAAATGACCATTGGCATGACGATTACAGGTTTCAACGCCTATTGATAGAGGTATCAATCAACGAAATCGGAGCACAATTGCAGATTTTCGATTTTTCTGGCTCTAAATTTGTGGGCTATAGTTCAGTTGATTTTCAATAAAATTGAATTTTCTGCGAAATGTGTAGAAATGTGCGAGCGATCCAAATGACCGTTGGCATGACGATTACAGGTTTCAACGCCTATTGATAGAGGTATCAATCAACGAAATCGGAGCACAATTGCAGATTTTCGATTTTTCTGGCTCTAAATTTGTGGGCTATAGTTCAGTTGATTTTCAATAAAATTGAATTTTCTGCGAAATGTGTAGAAATGTGCGAGCGATCCAAATGACCATTGGCATGACGATTACAGGTTTCAACGCCTATTGATAGAGGTATCAATCAACGAAATCGGAGCACAATTGCAGATTTTCGATTTTTCTGGCTCTAAATTTGTGGGCTATAGTTCAGTTGATTTTCAATAAAATTGAATTTTCTGCGAAATGTGTAGAAATGTGTGAGCGATCCAAATGACCGTTGGCATGACGATTACAGGTTTCAACGCCTATTGATAGAGGTATCAATCAACGAAATCGGAGCACAATTGCAGATTTTCGATTTTTCTGGCTCTAAATTTGTGGGCTATAGTTCAGTTGATTTTCAATAAAATTGAATTTTCTGCGAAATGTGTAGAAATGTGCGAGCGATCCAAATGACCGTTGGCATGACGATTACAGGTTTCAACGCCTATTGATAGAGGTATCAATCAACGAAATCGGAGCACAATTGCAGATTTTCGATTTTTCTGGCTCTAAATTTGTGGGCTATAGTTCAGTTGATTTTCAATAAAATTGAATTTTCTGCGAAATGTGTAGAAATGTGTGAGCGATCCAAATGACCATTGGCATGACGATTACAGGTCTCAACGCCTATTGATAGAGGTATCAATCAACGAAATCGGAGCACAATTGCAGATTTTCGATTTTTCTGGCTCTAAATTTGTGGGCTATAGTTCAGTTGATTTTCAATAAAATTGAATTTTCTGCGAAATGTGTAGAAATGTGCGAGCGATCCAAATGACCGTTGGCATGACGATTACAGGTTTCAACGCCTATTGATAGAGGTATCAATCAACGAAATCGGAGCACAATTGCAGATTTTCGATTTTTCTGGCTCTAAATTTGTGGGCTATAGTTCAGTTGATTTTCAATAAAATTGAATTTTCTGCGAAATGTGTAGAAATGTGCGAGCGATCCAAATGACCGTTGGCATGACGATTACAGGTTTCAACGCCTATTGATAGAGGTATCAATCAACGAAATCGGAGCACAATTGCAGATTTTCGATTTTTCTGGCTCTAAATTTGTGGGCTATAGTTCAGTTGATTTTCAATAAAATTGAATTTTCTGCGAAATGTGTAGAAATGTGCGAGCGATCCAAATGACCATTGGCATGACGATTACAGGTTTCAACGCCTATTGATAGAGGTATCAATCAACGAAATCGGAGCACAATTGCAGATTTTCGATTTTTCTGGCTCTAAATTTGTGGGCTATAGTTCAGTTGATTTTCAATAAAATTGAATTTTCTGCGAAATGTGTAGAAATGTGTGAGCGATCCAAATGACCATTGGCATGACGATTACAGGTCTCAACGCCTATTGATAGAGGTATTAATCAACGAAATCGGAGCACAATTGCAGATTTTCGATTTTTCTGGCTCTAAATTTGTGGGCTATAGTTCAGTTGATTTTCAATAAAATTGAATTTTCTGCGAAATGTGTAGAAATGTGCGAGCGATCCAAATGACCGTTGGCATGACGATTACAGGTTTCAACGCCTATTGATAGAGGTATCAATCAACGAAATCGGAGCACAATTGCAGATTTTCGATTTTTCTGGCTCTAAATTTGTGGGCTATAGTTCAGTTGATTTTCAATAAAATTGAATTTTCTGCGAAATGTGTAGAAATATGTGAGCGATCCAAATGACCATTGGCATGACGATTACAGGTCTCAACGCCTATTGATAGAGGTATCAATCAACGAAATCGGAGCACAATTGCAGATTTTCGATTTTTCTGGCTCTAAATTTGTGGGCTATAGTTCAGTTGATTTTCAATAAAATTGAATTTTCTGCGAAATGTGTAGAAATGTGCGAGCGATCCAAATGACCATTGGCATGACGATTACAGGTTTCAACGCCTATTGATAGAGGTATCAATCAACGAAATCGGAGCACAATTGCAGATTTTCGATTTTTCTGGCTCTAAATTTGTGGGCTATAGTTCAGTTGATTTTCAATAAAATTGAATTTTCTGCGAAATGTGTAGAAATGTGCGAGCGATCCAAATGACCGTTGGCATGACGATTACAGGTTTCAACGCCTATTGATAGAGGTATCAATCAACGAAATCGGAGCACAATTGCAGATTTTCGATTTTTCTGGCTCTAAATTTGTGGGCTATAGTTCAGTTGATTTTCAATAAAATTGAATTTTCTGCGAAATGTGTAGAAATGTGCGAGCGATCCAAATGACCATTGGCATGACGATTACAGGTTTCAACGCCTATTGATAGAGGTATCAATCAACGAAATCGGAGCACAATTGCAGATTTTCGATTTTTCTGGCTCTAAATTTGTGGGCTATAGTTCAGTTGATTTTCAATAAAATTGAATTTTCTGCGAAATGTGTAGAAATATGTGAGCGATCCAAATGACCATTGGCATGACGATTACAGGTCTCAACGCCTATTGATAGAGGTATCAATCAACGAAATCGGAGCACAATTGCAGATTTTCGATTTTTCTGGCTCTAAATTTGTGGGCTATAGTTCAGTTGATTTTCAATAAAATTGAATTTTCTGCGAAATGTGTAGAAATGTGCGAGCGATCCAAATGACCATTGGCATGACGATTACAGGTTTCAACGCCTATTGATAGAGGTATCAATCAACGAAATCGGAGCACAATTGCAGATTTTCGATTTTTCTGGCTCTAAATTTGTGGGCTATAGTTCAGTTGATTTTCAATAAAATTGAATTTTCTGCGAAATGTGTAGAAATGTGTGAGCGATCCAAATGACCATTGGCATGACGATTACAGGTCTCAACGCCTATTGATAGAGGTATCAATCAACGAAATCGGAGCACAATTGCAGATTTTCGATTTTTCTGGCTCTAAATTTGTGGGCTATAGTTCAGTTGATTTTCAATAAAATTGAATTTTCTGCGAAATGTGTAGAAATGTGCGAGCGATCCAAATGACCGTTGGCATGACGATTACAGGTTTCAACGCCTATTGATAGAGGTATCAATCAACGAAATCGGAGCACAATTGCAGATTTTCGATTTTTCTGGCTCTAAATTTGTGGGCTATAGTTCAGTTGATTTTCAATAAAATTGAATTTTCTGCGAAATGTGTAGAAATGTGTGAGCGATCCAAATGACCATTGGCATGACGATTACAGGTCTCAACGCCTATTGATAGAGGTATCAATCAACGAAATCGGAGCACAATTGCAGATTTTCGATTTTTCTGGCTCTAAATTTGTGGGCTATAGTTCAGTTGATTTTCAATAAAATTGAATTTTCTGCGAAATGTGTAGAAATGTGCGAGCGATCCAAATGACCATTGGCATGACGATTACAGGTTTCAACGCCTATTGATAGAGGTATCAATCAACGAAATCGGAGCACAATTGCAGATTTTCGATTTTTCTGGCTCTAAATTTGTGGGCTATAGTTCAGTTGATTTTCAATAAAATTGAATTTTCTGCGAAATGTGTAGAAATGTGTGAGCGATCCAAATGACCATTGGCATGACGATTACAGGTCTCAACGCCTATTGATAGAGGTATCAATCAACGAAATCGGAGCACAATTGCAGATTTTCGATTTTTCTGGCTCTAAATTTGTGGGCTATAGTTCAGTTGATTTTCAATAAAATTGAATTTTCTGCGAAATGTGTAGAAATGTGTGAGCGATCCAAATGACCATTGGCATGACGATTACAGGTCTCAACGCCTATTGATAGAGGTATTAATCAACGAAATCGGAGCACAATTGCAGATTTTCGATTTTTCTGGCTCTAAATTTGTGGGCTATAGTTCAGTTGATTTTCAATAAAATTGAATTTTCTGCGAAATGTGTAGAAATGTGTGAGCGATCCAAATGACCATTGGCATGACGATTACAGGTCTCAACGCCTATTGATAGAGGTATCAATCAACGAAATCGGAGCACAATTGCAGATTTTCGATTTTTCTGGCTCTAAATTTGTGGGCTATAGTTCAGTTGATTTTCAATAAAATTGAATTTTCTGCGAAATGTGTAGAAATGTGCGAGCGATCCAAATGACCGTTGGCATGACGATTACAGGTTTCAACGCCTATTGATAGAGGTATCAATCAACGAAATCGGAGCACAATTGCAGATTTTCGATTTTTCTGGCTCTAAATTTGTGGGCTATAGTTCAGTTGATTTTCAATAAAATTGAATTTTCTGCGAAATGTGTAGAAATGTGTGAGCGATCCAAATGACCATTGGCATGACGATTACAGGTCTCAACGCCTATTGATAGAGGTATCAATCAACGAAATCGGAGCACAATTGCAGATTTTCGATTTTTTCTGGCTCTAAATTTGTGGGCTATAGTTCAGTTGATTTTCAATAAAATTGAATTTTCTGCGAAATGTGTAGAAATGTGTGAGCGATCCAAATGACCATTGGCATGACGATTACAGGTCTCAACGCCTATTGATAGAGGTATTAATCAACGAAATCGGAGCACAATTGCAGATTTTCGATTTTTCTGGCTCTAAATTTGTGGGCTATAGTTCAGTTGATTTTCAATAAAATTGAATTTTCTGCGAAATGTGTAGAAATGTGCGAGCGATCCAAATGACCGTTGGCATGACGATTACAGGTTTCAACGCCTATTGATAGAGGTATCAATCAACGAAATCGGAGCACAATTGCAGATTTTCGATTTTCTGGCTCTAAATTTGTGGGCTATAGTTCAGTTGATTTTCAATAAAATTGAATTTTCTGCGAAATGTGTAGAAATGTGCGAGCGATCCAAATGACCATTGGCATGACGATTACAGGTTTCAACGCCTATTGATAGAGGTATCAATCACGAAATCGGAGCACAATTGCAGATTTTCGATTTTTCTGGCTCTAAATTTGTGGGCTATAGTTCAGTTGATTTTCAATAAAATTGAATTTTCTGCGAAATGTGTAGAGAAATGTGCGAGCGATCCAAATGACCATTGGCATGACGATTACAGGTTTCAACGCCTATTGATAGAGGTATCAATCAACGAAATCGGAGCACAATTGCAGATTTTCGATTTTTCTGGCTCTAAATTTGTGGGCTATAGTTCAGTTGATTTTCAATAAAATTGAATTTTCTGCGAAGTGTAGAAATGTGTGAGCGATCCAAATGACCATTGGCATGACGATTACAGGTCTCAACGCCTATTGATAGAGGTATCAATCAACGAAATCGGAGCACAATTGCAGATTTTCGATTTTTCTGGCTCTAAATTTGTGGGCTATAGTTCAGTTGATTTTCAATAAAATTGAATTTTCTGCGAAATGTGTAGAAATGTGCGAGCGATCCAAATGACCATTGGCATGACGATTACAGGTTTCAACGCCTATTGATAGAGGTATCAATCAACGAAATCGGAGCACAATTGCAGATTTTCGATTTTTCTGGCTCTAAATTTGTGGGCTATAGTTCAGTTGATTTTCAATAAAATTGAATTTTCTGCGAAATGTGTAGAAATGTGTGAGCGATCCAAATGACCATTGGCATGACGATTACAGGTCTCAACGCCTATTGATAGAGGTATCAATCAACGAAATCGGAGCACAATTGCAGATTTTCGATTTTTCTGGCTCTAAATTTGTGGGCTATAGTTCAGTTGATTTTCAATAAAATTGAATTTTCTGCGAAATGTGTAGAAATGTGCGAGCGATCCAAATGACCGTTGGCATGACGATTACAGGTTTCAACGCCTATTGATAGAGGTATCAATCAACGAAATCGGAGCACAATTGCAGATTTTCGATTTTTCTGGCTCTAAATTTGTGGGCTATAGTTCAGTTGATTTTCAATAAAATTGAATTTTCTGCGAAATGTGTAGAAATGTGTGAGCGATCCAAATGACCATTGGCATGACGATTACAGGTCTCAACGCCTATTGATAGAGGTATTAATCAACGAAATCGGAGCACAATTGCAGATTTTCGATTTTTCTGGCTCTAAATTTGTGGGCTATAGTTCAGTTGATTTTCAATAAAATTGAATTTTCTGCGAAATGTGTAGAAATGTGTGAGCGATCCAAATGACCATTGGCATGACGATTACAGGTCTCAACGCCTATTGATAGAGGTATTAATCAACGAAATCGGAGCACAATTGCAGATTTTCGATTTTTCTGGCTCTAAATTTGTGGGCTATAGTTCAGTTGATTTTCAATAAAATTGAATTTTCTGCGAAATGTGTAGAAATGTGTGAGCGATCCAAATGACCATTGGCATGACGATTACAGGTCTCAACGCCTATTGATAGAGGTATTAATCAACGAAATCGGAGCACAATTGCAGATTTTCGATTTTTCTGGCTCTAAATTTGTGGGCTATAGTTCAGTTGATTTTCAATAAAATTGAATTTTCTGCGAAATGTGTAGAAATGTGTGAGCGATCCAAATGACCATTGGCATGACGATTACAGGTCTCAACGCCTATTGATAGAGGTATCAATCAACGAAATCGGAGCACAATTGCAGATTTTCGATTTTTCTGGCTCTAAATTTGTGGGCTATAGTTCAGTTGATTTTCAATAAAATTGAATTTTCTGCGAAATGTGTAGAAATGTGTGAGCGATCCAAATGACCATTGGCATGACGATTACAGGTCTCAACGCCTATTGATAGAGGTATTAATCAACGAAATCGGAGCACAATTGCAGATTTTCGATTTTTCTGGCTCTAAATTTGTGGGCTATAGTTCAGTTGATTTTCAATAAAATTGAATTTTCTGCGAAATGTGTAGAAATGTGCGAGCGATCCAAATGACCGTTGGCATGACGATTACAGGTTTCAACGCCTATTGATAGAGGTATCAATCAACGAAATCGGAGCACAATTGCAGATTTTCGATTTTTCTGGCTCTAAATTTGTGGGCTATAGTTCAGTTGATTTTCAATAAAATTGAATTTTCTGCGAAATGTGTAGAAATGTGTGAGCGATCCAAATGACCATTGGCATGACGATTACAGGTCTCAACGCCTATTGATAGAGGTATTAATCAACGAAATCGGAGCACAATTGCAGATTTTCGATTTTTCTGGTTCTAAATTTGTGGGCTATAGTTCAGTTGATTTTCAATAAAATTGAATTTTCTGCGAAATGTGTAGAAATGTGCGAGCGATCCAAATGACCGTTGGCATGACGATTACAGGTTTCAACGCCTATTGATAGAGGTATCAATCAACGAAATCGGAGCACAATTGCAGATTTTCGATTTTTCTGGCTCTAAATTTGTGGGCTATAGTTCAGTTGATTTTCAATAAAATTGAATTTTCTGCGAAATGTGTAGAAATGTGTGAGCGATCCAAATGACCATTGGCATGACGATTACAGGTCTCAACGCCTATTGATAGAGGTATTAATCAACGAAATCGGAGCACAATTGCAGATTTTCGATTTTTCTGGCTCTAAATTTGTGGGCTATAGTTCAGTTGATTTTCAATAAAATTGAATTTTCTGCGAAATGTGTAGAAATGTGTGAGCGATCCAAATGACCATTGGCATGACGATTACAGGTCTCAACGCCTATTGATAGAGGTATTAATCAACGAAATCGGAGCACAATTGCAGATTTTCGATTTTTCTGGCTCTAAATTTGTGGGCTATAGTTCAGTTGATTTTCAATAAAATTGAATTTTCTGCGAAATGTGTAGAAATGTGCGAGCGATCCAAATGACCGTTGGCATGACGATTACAGGTTTCAACGCCTATTGATAGAGGTATCAATCAACGAAATCGGAGCACAATTGCAGATTTTCGATTTTTCTGGCTCTAAATTTGTGGGCTATAGTTCAGTTGATTTTCAATAAAATTGAATTTTCTGCGAAATGTGTAGAAATGTGTGAGCGATCCAAATGACCATTGGCATGACGATTACAGGTCTCAACGCCTATTGATAGAGGTATTAATCAACGAAATCGGAGCACAATTGCAGATTTTCGATTTTTCTGGCTCTAAATTTGTGGGCTATAGTTCAGTTGATTTTCAATAAAATTGAATTTTCTGCGAAATGTGTAGAAATGTGCGAGCGATCCAAATGACCGTTGGCATGACGATTACAGGTTTCAACGCCTATTGATAGAGGTATCAATCAACGAAATCGGAGCACAATTGCAGATTTTCGATTTTTCTGGCTCTAAATTTGTGGGCTATAGTTCAGTTGATTTTCAATAAAATTGAATTTTCTGCGAAATGTGTAGAAATGTGTGAGCGATCCAAATGACCATTGGCATGACGATTACAGGTCTCAACGCCTATTGATAGAGGTATCAATCAACGAAATCGGAGCACAATTGCAGATTTTCGATTTTTCTGGCTCTAAATTTGTGGGCTATAGTTCAGTTGATTTTCAATAAAATTGAATTTTCTGCGAAATGTGTAGAAATGTGTGAGCGATCCAAATGACCATTGGCATGACGATTACAGGTCTCAACGCCTATTGATAGAGGTATTAATCAACGAAATCGGAGCACAATTGCAGATTTTCGATTTTTCTGGCTCTAAATTTGTGGGCTATAGTTCAGTTGATTTTCAATAAAATTGAATTTTCTGCGAAATGTGTAGAAATGTGCGAGCGATCCAAATGACCGTTGGCATGACGATTACAGGTTTCAACGCCTATTGATAGAGGTATCAATCAACGAAATCGGAGCACAATTGCAGATTTTCGATTTTCTGGCTCTAAATTTGTGGGCTATAGTTCAGTTGATTTTCAATAAAATTGAATTTTCTGCGAAATGTGTAGAAATGTGTGAGCGATCCAAATGACCATTGGCATGACGATTACAGGTCTCAACGCCTATTGATAGAGGTATTAATCAACGAAATCGGAGCACAATTGCAGATTTTCGATTTTTCTGGCTCTAAATTTGTGGGCTATAGTTCAGTTGATTTTCAATAAAATTGAATTTTCTGCGAAATGTGTAGAAATGTGCGAGCGATCCAAATGACCGTTGGCATGACGATTACAGGTTTCAACGCCTATTGATAGAGGTATCAATCAACGAAATCGGAGCACAATTGCAGATTTTCGATTTTTCTGGCTCTAAATTTGTGGGCTATAGTTCAGTTGATTTCAATAAAATTGAATTTTCTGCGAAATGTGTAGAAATGTGTGAGCGATCCAAATGACCATTGGCATGACGATTACAGGTCTCAACGCCTATTGATAGAGGTATCAATCAACGAAATCGGAGCACAATTGCAGATTTTCGATTTTTCTGGCTCTAAATTTGTGGGCTATAGTTCAGTTGATTTTCAATAAAATTGAATTTTCTGCGAAATGTGTAGAAATGTGTGAGCGATCCAAATGACCATTGGCATGACGATTACAGGTCTCAACGCCTATTGATAGAGGTATTAATCAACGAAATCGGAGCACAATTGCAGATTTTCGATTTTTCTGGCTCTAAATTTGTGGGCTATAGTTCAGTTGATTTTCAATAAAATTGAATTTTCTGCGAAATGTGTAGAAATGTGCGAGCGATCCAAATGACCGTTGGCATGACGATTACAGGTTTCAACGCCTATTGATAGAGGTATCAATCAACGAAATCGGAGCACAATTGCAGATTTTCGATTTTTCTGGCTCTAAATTTGTGGGCTATAGTTCAGTTGATTTTCAATAAAATTGAATTTTCTGCGAAATGTGTAGAAATGTGTGAGCGATCCAAATGACCATTGGCATGACGATTACAGGTCTCAACGCCTATTGATAGAGGTATTAATCAACGAAATCGGAGCACAATTGCAGATTTTCGATTTTTCTGGCTCTAAATTTGTGGGCTATAGTTCAGTTGATTTTCAATAAAATTGAATTTTCTGCGAAATGTGTAGAAATGTGCGAGCGATCCAAATGACCGTTGGCATGACGATTACAGGTTTCAACGCCTATTGATAGAGGTATCAATCAACGAAATCGGAGCACAATTGCAGATTTTCGATTTTTCTGGCTCTAAATTTGTGGGCTATAGTTCAGTTGATTTTCAATAAAATTGAATTTTCTGCGAAATGTGTAGAAATGTGTGAGCGATCCAAATGACCATTGGCATGACGATTACAGGTCTCAACGCCTATTGATAGAGGTATCAATCAACGAAATCGGAGCACAATTGCAGATTTTCGATTTTTCTGGCTCTAAATTTGTGGGCTATAGTTCAGTTGATTTTCAATAAAATTGAATTTTCTGCGAAATGTGTAGAAATGTGTGAGCGATCCAAATGACCATTGGCATGACGATTACAGGTCTCAACGCCTATTGATAGAGGTATTAATCAACGAAATCGGAGCACAATTGCAGATTTTCGATTTTTCTGGCTCTAAATTTGTGGGCTATAGTTCAGTTGATTTTCAATAAAATTGAATTTTCTGCGAAATGTGTAGAAATGTGCGAGCGATCCAAATGACCGTTGGCATGACGATTACAGGTTTCAACGCCTATTGATAGAGGTATCAATCAACGAAATCGGAGCACAATTGCAGATTTTCGATTTTTCTGGCTCTAAATTTGTGGGCTATAGTTCAGTTGATTTTCAATAAAATTGAATTTTCTGCGAAATGTGTAGAAATGTGTGAGCGATCCAAATGACCATTGGCATGACGATTACAGGTCTCAACGCCTATTGATAGAGGTATTAATCAACGAAATCGGAGCACAATTGCAGATTTTCGATTTTTCTGGCTCTAAATTTGTGGGCTATAGTTCAGTTGATTTTCAATAAAATTGAATTTTCTGCGAAATGTGTAGAAATGTGCGAGCGATCCAAATGACCGTTGGCATGACGATTACAGGTTTCAACGCCTATTGATAGAGGTATCAATCAACGAAATCGGAGCACAATTGCAGATTTCGATTTTTCTGGCTCTAAATTTGTGGGCTATAGTTCAGTTGATTTTCAATAAAATTGAATTTTCTGCGAAATGTGTAGAAATGTGTGAGCGATCCAAATGACCATTGGCATGACGATTACAGGTCTCAACGCCTATTGATAGAGGTATTAATCAACGAAATCGGAGCACAATTGCAGATTTTCGATTTTTCTGGCTCTAAATTTGTGGGCTATAGTTCAGTTGATTTTCAATAAAATTGAATTTTCTGCGAAATGTGTAGAAATGTGTGAGCGATCCAAATGACCATTGGCATGACGATTACAGGTCTCAACGCCTATTGATAGAGGTATTAATCAACGAAATCGGAGCACAATTGCAGATTTTCGATTTTTCTGGCTCTAAATTTGTGGGCTATAGTTCAGTTGATTTTCAATAAAATTGAATTTTCTGCGAAATGTGTAGAAATGTGTGAGCGATCCAAATGACCATTGGCATGACGATTACAGGTCTCAACGCCTATTGATAGAGGTATCAATCAACGAAATCGGAGCACAATTGCAGATTTTCGATTTTTCTGGCTCTAAATTTGTGGGCTATAGTTCAGTTGATTTTCAATAAAATTGAATTTTCTGCGAAATGTGTAGAAATGTGTGAGCGATCCAAATGACCATTGGCATGACGATTACAGGTCTCAACGCCTATTTGATAGAGGTATTAATCAACGAAATCGGAGCACAATTGCAGATTTTCGATTTTTCTGGCTCTAAATTTGTGGGCTATAGTTCAGTTGATTTTCAATAAAATTGAATTTTCTGCGAAATGTGTAGAAATGTGCGAGCGATCCAAATGACCGTTGGCATGACGATTACAGGTTTCAACG
Organism: Tipula helvola; assembly: GCA_963556165.1. Classification (NCBI taxonomy): domain Eukaryota; kingdom Metazoa; phylum Arthropoda; class Insecta; order Diptera; family Tipulidae; genus Tipula; species Tipula helvola. Next base: position 39,706 of record CAUVYM010000218.1, read on the forward strand.
CCTATTGATAGAGGTATCAATCAACGAAATCGGAGCACAATTGCAGATTTTCGATTTTTCTGGCTCTAAATTTGTGGGCTATAGTTCAGTTGATTTTCAATAAAATTGAATTTTCTGCGAAATGTGTAGAAATGTGTGAGCGATCCAAATGACCATTGGCATGACGATTACAGGTCTCAACGCCTATTGATAGAGGTATTAATCAACGAAATCGGAGCACAATTGCAGATTTTCGATTTTTCTGGCTCTAAATTTGTGGGCTATAGTTCAGTTGATTTTCAATAAAATTGAATTTTCTGCGAAATGTGTAGAAATGTGCGAGCGATCCAAATGACCGTTGGCATGACGATTACAGGTTTCAACGCCTATTGATAGAGGTATCAATCAACGAAATCGGAGCACAATTGCAGATTTTCGATTTTTCTGGCTCTAAATTTGTGGGCTATAGTTCAGTTGATTTTCAATAAAATTGAATTTTCTGCGAAATGTGTAGAAATGTGTGAGCGATCCAAATGACCATTGGCATGACGATTACAGGTCTCAACGCCTATTGATAGAGGTATTAATCAACGAAATCGGAGCACAATTGCAGATTTTCGATTTTTCTGGCTCTAAATTTGTGGGCTATAGTTCAGTTGATTTTCAATAAAATTGAATTTTCTGCGAAATGTGTAGAAATGTGTGAGCGATCCAAATGACCATTGGCATGACGATTACAGGTCTCAACGCCTATTGATAGAGGTATTAATCAACGAAATCGGAGCACAATTGCAGATTTTCGATTTTTCTGGCTCTAAATTTGTGGGCTATAGTTCAGTTGATTTTCAATAAAATTGAATTTTCTGCGAAATGTGTAGAAATGTGCGAGCGATCCAAATGACCATTGGCATGACGATTACAGGTTTCAACGCCTATTGATAGAGGTATCAATCAACGAAATCGGAGCACAATTGCAGATTTTCGATTTTTCTGGCTCTAAATTTGTGGGCTATAGTTCAGTTGATTTTCAATAAAATTGAATTTTCTGCGAAATGTGTAGAAATGTGCGAGCGATCCAAATGACCGTTGGCATGACGATTACAGGTTTCAACGCCTATTGATAGAGGTATCAATCAACGAAATCGGAGCACAATTGCAGATTTTCGATTTTTCTGGCTCTAAATTTGTGGGCTATAGTTCAGTTGATTTTCAATAAAATTGAATTTTCTGCGAAATGTGTAGAAATGTGTGAGCGATCCAAATGACCATTGGCATGACGATTACAGGTCTCAACGCCTATTGATAGAGGTATCAATCAACGAAATCGGAGCACAATTGCAGATTTTCGATTTTTCTGGCTCTAAATTTGTGGGCTATAGTTCAGTTGATTTTCAATAAAATTGAATTTTCTGCGAAATGTGTAGAAATGTGCGAGCGATCCAAATGACCGTTGGCATGACGATTACAGGTTTCAACGCCTATTGATAGAGGTATCAATCAACGAAATCGGAGCACAATTGCAGATTTTCGATTTTTCTGGCTCTAAATTTGTGGGCTATAGTTCAGTTGATTTTCAATAAAATTGAATTTTCTGCGAAATGTGTAGAAATGTGTGAGCGATCCAAATGACCATTGGCATGACGATTACAGGTCTCAACGCCTATTGATAGAGGTATCAATCAACGAAATCGGAGCACAATTGCAGATTTTCGATTTTTCTGGCTCTAAATTTGTGGGCTATAGTTCAGTTGATTTTCAATAAAATTGAATTTTCTGCGAAATGTGTAGAAATGTGTGAGCGATCCAAATGACCATTGGCATGACGATTACAGGTCTCAACGCCTATTGATAGAGGTATTAATCAACGAAATCGGAGCACAATTGCAGATTTTCGATTTTTCTGGCTCTAAATTTGTGGGCTATAGTTCAGTTGATTTTCAATAAAATTGAATTTTCTGCGAAATGTGTAGAAATGTGCGAGCGATCCAAATGACCGTTGGCATGACGATTACAGGTCTCAACGCCTATTGATAGAGGTATCAATCAACGAAATCGGAGCACAATTGCAGATTTTCGATTTTTCTGGCTCTAAATTTGTGGGCTATAGTTCAGTTGATTTTCAATAAAATTGAATTTTCTGCGAAATGTGTAGAAATGTGCGAGCGATCCAAATGACCATTGGCATGACGATTACAGGTTTCAACGCCTATTGATAGAGGTATCAATCAACGAAATCGGAGCACAATTGCAGATTTTCGATTTTTCTGGCTCTAAATTTGTGGGCTATAGTTCAGTTGATTTTCAATAAAATTGAATTTTCTGCGAAATGTGTAGAAATGTGCGAGCGATCCAAATGACCGTTGGCATGACGATTACAGGTTTCAACGCCTATTGATAGAGGTATCAATCAACGAAATCGGAGCACAATTGCAGATTTTCGATTTTTCTGGCTCTAAATTTGTGGGCTATAGTTCAGTTGATTTTCAATAAAATTGAATTTTCTGCGAAATGTGTAGAAATGTGCGAGCGATCCAAATGACCATTGGCATGACGATTACAGGTTTCAACGCCTATTGATAGAGGTATCAATCAACGAAATCGGAGCACAATTGCAGATTTTCGATTTTTCTGGCTCTAAATTTGTGGGCTATAGTTCAGTTGATTTTCAATAAAATTGAATTTTCTGCGAAATGTGTAGAAATGTGTGAGCGATCCAAATGACCATTGGCATGACGATTACAGGTCTCAACGCCTATTGATAGAGGTATTAATCAACGAAATCGGAGCACAATTGCAGATTTTCGATTTTTCTGGCTCTAAATTTGTGGGCTATAGTTCAGTTGATTTTCAATAAAATTGAATTTTCTGCGAAATGTGTAGAAATATGTGAGCGATCCAAATGACCATTGGCATGACGATTACAGGTCTCAACGCCTATTGATAGAGGTATCAATCAACGAAATCGGAGCACAATTGCAGATTTTCGATTTTTCTGGCTCTAAATTTGTGGGCTATAGTTCAGTTGATTTTCAATAAAATTGAATTTTCTGCGAAATGTGTAGAAATGTGCGAGCGATCCAAATGACCGTTGGCATGACGATTACAGGTTTCAACGCCTATTGATAGAGGTATCAATCAACGAAATCGGAGCACAATTGCAGATTTTCGATTTTTCTGGCTCTAAATTTGTGGGCTATAGTTCAGTTGATTTTCAATAAAATTGAATTTTCTGCGAAATGTGTAGAAATATGTGAGCGATCCAAATGACCATTGGCATGACGATTACAGGTCTCAACGCCTATTGATAGAGGTATCAATCAACGAAATCGGAGCACAATTGCAGATTTTCGATTTTTCTGGCTCTAAATTTGTGGGCTATAGTTCAGTTGATTTTCAATAAAATTGAATTTTCTGCGAAATGTGTAGAAATGTGCGAGCGATCCAAATGACCATTGGCATGACGATTACAGGTTTCAACGCCTATTGATAGAGGTATCAATCAACGAAATCGGAGCACAATTGCAGATTTTCGATTTTTCTGGCTCTAAATTTGTGGGCTATAGTTCAGTTGATTTTCAATAAAATTGAATTTTCTGCGAAATGTGTAGAAATGTGTGAGCGATCCAAATGACCATTGGCATGACGATTACAGGTCTCAACGCCTATTGATAGAGGTATCAATCAACGAAATCGGAGCACAATTGCAGATTTTCGATTTTTCTGGCTCTAAATTTGTGGGCTATAGTTCAGTTGATTTTCAATAAAATTGAATTTTCTGCGAAATGTGTAGAAATGTGCTGAGCGATCCAAATGACCATTGGCATGACGATTACAGGTCTCAACGCCTATTGATAGAGGTATCAATCAACGAAATCGGAGCACAATTGCAGATTTTCGATTTTTCTGGCTCTAAATTTGTGGGCTATAGTTCAGTTGATTTTCAATAAAATTGAATTTTCTGCGAAATGTGTAGAAATGTGCGAGCGATCCAAATGACCGTTGGCATGACGATTACAGGTCTCAACGCCTATTGATAGAGGTATCAATCAACGAAATCGGAGCACAATTGCAGATTTTCGATTTTTCTGGCTCTAAATTTGTGGGCTATAGTTCAGTTGATTTTCAATAAAATTGAATTTTCTGCGAAATGTGTAGAAATGTGCGAGCGATCCAAATGACCATTGGCATGACGATTACAGGTTTCAACGCCTATTGATAGAGGTATCAATCAACGAAATCGGAGCACAATTGCAGATTTTCGATTTTTCTGGCTCTAAATTTGTGGGCTATAGTTCAGTTGATTTTCAATAAAATTGAATTTTCTGCGAAATGTGTAGAAATGTGCGAGCGATCCAAATGACCGTTGGCATGACGATTACAGGTTTCAACGCCTATTGATAGAGGTATCAATCAACGAAATCGGAGCACAATTGCAGATTTTCGATTTTTCTGGCTCTAAATTTGTGGGCTATAGTTCAGTTGATTTTCAATAAAATTGAATTTTCTGCGAAATGTGTAGAAATGTGCGAGCGATCCAAATGACCGTTGGCATGACGATTACAGGTTTCAACGCCTATTGATAGAGGTATCAATCAACGAAATCGGAGCACAATTGCAGATTTTCGATTTTTCTGGCTCTAAATTTGTGGGCTATAGTTCAGTTGATTTTCAATAAAATTGAATTTTCTGCGAAATGTGTAGAAATGTGTGAGCGATCCAAATGACCATTGGCATGACGATTACAGGTCTCAACGCCTATTGATAGAGGTATTAATCAACGAAATCGGAGCACAATTGCAGATTTTCGATTTTTCTGGCTCTAAATTTGTGGGCTATAGTTCAGTTGATTTTCAATAAAATTGAATTTTCTGCGAAATGTGTAGAAATGTGCGAGCGATCCAAATGACCGTTGGCATGACGATTACAGGTTTCAACGCCTATTGATAGAGGTATCAATCAACGAAATCGGAGCACAATTGCAGATTTTCGATTTTTCTGGCTCTAAATTTGTGGGCTATAGTTCAGTTGATTTTCAATAAAATTGAATTTTCTGCGAAATGTGTAGAAATGTGTGAGCGATCCAAATGACCATTGGCATGACGATTACAGGTCTCAACGCCTATTGATAGAGGTATTAATCAACGAAATCGGAGCACAATTGCAGATTTTCGATTTTTCTGGCTCTAAATTTGTGGGCTATAGTTCAGTTGATTTTCAATAAAATTGAATTTTCTGCGAAATGTGTAGAAATGTGTGAGCGATCCAAATGACCATTGGCATGACGATTACAGGTCTCAACGCCTATTGATAGAGGTATTAATCAACGAAATCGGAGCACAATTGCAGATTTTCGATTTTTCTGGCTCTAAATTTGTGGGCTATAGTTCAGTTGATTTTCAATAAAATTGAATTTTCTGCGAAATGTGTAGAAATGTGTGAGCGATCCAAATGACCATTGGCATGACGATTACAGGTCTCAACGCCTATTGATAGAGGTATTAATCAACGAAATCGGAGCACAATTGCAGATTTTCGATTTTTCTGGCTCTAAATTTGTGGGCTATAGTTCAGTTGATTTTCAATAAAATTGAATTTTCTGCGAAATGTGTAGAAATGTGTGAGCGATCCAAATGACCATTGGCATGACGATTACAGGTCTCAACGCCTATTGATAGAGGTATCAATCAACGAAATCGGAGCACAATTGCAGATTTTCGATTTTTCTGGCTCTAAATTTGTGGGCTATAGTTCAGTTGATTTTCAATAAAATTGAATTTTCTGCGAAATGTGTAGAAATGTGTGAGCGATCCAAATGACCATTGGCATGACGATTACAGGTCTCAACGCCTATTGATAGAGGTATTAATCAACGAAATCGGAGCACAATTGCAGATTTTCGATTTTTCTGGCTCTAAATTTGTGGGCTATAGTTCAGTTGATTTTCAATAAAATTGAATTTTCTGCGAAATGTGTAGAAATGTGCGAGCGATCCAAATGACCATTGGCATGACGATTACAGGTCTCAACGCCTATTGATAGAGGTATCAATCAACGAAATCGGAGCACAATTGCAGATTTTCGATTTTTCTGGCTCTAAATTTGTGGGCTATAGTTCAGTTGATTTTCAATAAAATTGAATTTTCTGCGAAATGTGTAGAAATGTGTGAGCGATCCAAATGACCATTGGCATGACGATTACAGGTCTCAACGCCTATTGATAGAGGTATTAATCAACGAAATCGGAGCACAATTGCAGATTTTCGATTTTTCTGGCTCTAAATTTGTGGGCTATAGTTCAGTTGATTTTCAATAAAATTGAATTTTCTGCGAAATGTGTAGAAATGTGCGAGCGATCCAAATGACCGTTGGCATGACGATTACAGGTTTCAACGCCTATTGATAGAGGTATCAATCAACGAAATCGGAGCACAATTGCAGATTTTCGATTTTTCTGGCTCTAAATTTGTGGGCTATAGTTCAGTTGATTTTCAATAAAATTGAATTTTCTGCGAAATGTGTAGAAATGTGTGAGCGATCCAAATGACCATTGGCATGACGATTACAGGTCTCAACGCCTATTGATAGAGGTATTAATCAACGAAATCGGAGCACAATTGCAGATTTTCGATTTTTCTGGCTCTAAATTTGTGGGCTATAGTTCAGTTGATTTTCAATAAAATTGAATTTTCTGCGAAATGTGTAGAAATGTGTGAGCGATCCAAATGACCATTGGCATGACGATTACAGGTCTCAACGCCTATTGATAGAGGTATTAATCAACGAAATCGGAGCACAATTGCAGATTTTCGATTTTTCTGGCTCTAAATTTGTGGGCTATAGTTCAGTTGATTTTCAATAAAATTGAATTTTCTGCGAAATGTGTAGAAATGTGCGAGCGATCCAAATGACCATTGGCATGACGATTACAGGTCTCAACGCCTATTGATAGAGGTATCAATCAACGAAATCGGAGCACAATTGCAGATTTTCGATTTTTCTGGCTCTAAATTTGTGGGCTATAGTTCAGTTGATTTTCAATAAAATTGAATTTTCTGCGAAATGTGTAGAAATGTGCGAGCGATCCAAATGACCGTTGGCATGACGATTACAGGTTTCAACGCCTATTGATAGAGGTATCAATCAACGAAATCGGAGCACAATTGCAGATTTTCGATTTTTCTGGCTCTAAATTTGTGGGCTATAGTTCAGTTGATTTTCAATAAAATTGAATTTTCTGCGAAATGTGTAGAAATGTGTGAGCGATCCAAATGACCATTGGCATGACGATTACAGGTCTCAACGCCTATTGATAGAGGTATCAATCAACGAAATCGGAGCACAATTGCAGATTTTCGATTTCTGGCTCTAAATTTGTGGGCTATAGTTCAGTTGATTTTCAATAAAATTGAATTTTCTGCGAAATGTGTAGAAATGTGCGAGCGATCCAAATGACCGTTGGCATGACGATTACAGGTTTCAACGCCTATTGATAGAGGTATCAATCAACGAAATCGGAGCACAATTGCAGATTTTCGATTTTTCTGGCTCTAAATTTGTGGGCTATAGTTCAGTTGATTTTCAATAAAATTGAATTTTCTGCGAAATGTGTAGAAATGTGTGAGCGATCCAAATGACCATTGGCATGACGATTACAGGTCTCAACGCCTATTGATAGAGGTATCAATCAACGAAATCGGAGCACAATTGCAGATTTTCGATTTTTCTGGCTCTAAATTTGTGGGCTATAGTTCAGTTGATTTTCAATAAAATTGAATTTTCTGCGAAATGTGTAGAAATGTGTGAGCGATCCAAATGACCATTGGCATGACGATTACAGGTCTCAACGCCTATTGATAGAGGTATTAATCAACGAAATCGGAGCACAATTGCAGATTTTCGATTTTTCTGGCTCTAAATTTGTGGGCTATAGTTCAGTTGATTTTCAATAAAATTGAATTTTCTGCGAAATGTGTAGAAATGTGCGAGCGATCCAAATGACCGTTGGCATGACGATTACAGGTTTCAACGCCTATTGATAGAGGTATCAATCAACGAAATCGGAGCACAATTGCAGATTTTCGATTTTTCTGGCTCTAAATTTGTGGGCTATAGTTCAGTTGATTTTCAATAAAATTGAATTTTCTGCGAAATGTGTAGAAATGTGCGAGCGATCCAAATGACCATTGGCATGACGATTACAGGTTTCAACGCCTATTGATAGAGGTATCAATCAACGAAATCGGAGCACAATTGCAGATTTTCGATTTTTCTGGCTCTAAATTTGTGGGCTATAGTTCAGTTGATTTTCAATAAAATTGAATTTTCTGCGAAATGTGTAGAAATGTGCGAGCGATCCAAATGACCATTGGCATGACGATTACAGGTTTCAACGCCTATTGATAGAGGTATCAATCAACGAAATCGGAGCACAATTGCAGATTTTCGATTTTTCTGGCTCTAAATTTGTGGGCTATAGTTCAGTTGATTTTCAATAAAATTGAATTTTCTGCGAAATGTGTAGAAATGTGCGAGCGATCCAAATGACCGTTGGCATGACGATTACAGGTTTCAACGCCTATTGATAGAGGTATCAATCAACGAAATCGGAGCACAATTGCAGATTTTCGATTTTTCTGGCTCTAAATTTGTGGGCTATAGTTCAGTTGATTTTCAATAAAATTGAATTTTCTGCGAAATGTGTAGAAATGTGTGAGCGATCCAAATGACCATTGGCATGACGATTACAGGTCTCAACGCCTATTGATAGAGGTATCAATCAACGAAATCGGAGCACAATTGCAGATTTTCGATTTTTCTGGCTCTAAATTTGTGGGCTATAGTTCAGTTGATTTTCAATAAAATTGAATTTTCTGCGAAATGTGTAGAAATGTGTGAGCGATCCAAATGACCATTGGCATGACGATTACAGGTCTCAACGCCTATTGATAGAGGTATTAATCAACGAAATCGGAGCACAATTGCAGATTTTCGATTTTTCTGGCTCTAAATTTGTGGGCTATAGTTCAGTTGATTTTCAATAAAATTGAATTTTCTGCGAAATGTGTAGAAATGTGCGAGCGATCCAAATGACCGTTGGCATGACGATTACAGGTTTCAACGCCTATTGATAGAGGTATCAATCAACGAAATCGGAGCACAATTGCAGATTTTCGATTTTTCTGGCTCTAAATTTGTGGGCTATAGTTCAGTTGATTTTCAATAAAATTGAATTTTCTGCGAAATGTGTAGAAATGTGCGAGCGATCCAAATGACCGTTGGCATGACGATTACAGGTTTCAACGCCTATTGATAGAGGTATCAATCAACGAAATCGGAGCACAATTGCAGATTTTCGATTTTTCTGGCTCTAAATTTGTGGGCTATAGTTCAGTTGATTTTCAATAAAATTGAATTTTCTGCGAAATGTGTAGAAATGTGTGAGCGATCCAAATGACCATTGGCATGACGATTACAGGTCTCAACGCCTATTGATAGAGGTATTAATCAACGAAATCGGAGCACAATTGCAGATTTTCGATTTTTCTGGCTCTAAATTTGTGGGCTATAGTTCAGTTGATTTTCAATAAAATTGAATTTTCTGCGAAATGTGTAGAAATGTGCGAGCGATCCAAATGACCGTTGGCATGACGATTACAGGTTTCAACGCCTATTGATAGAGGTATCAATCAACGAAATCGGAGCACAATTGCAGATTTTCGATTTTTCTGGCTCTAAATTTGTGGGCTATAGTTCAGTTGATTTTCAATAAAATTGAATTTTCTGCGAAATGTGTAGAAATGTGCGAGCGATCCAAATGACCATTGGCATGACGATTACAGGTTTCAACGCCTATTGATAGAGGTATCAATCAACGAAATCGGAGCACAATTGCAGATTTTCGATTTTTCTGGCTCTAAATTTGTGGGCTATAGTTCAGTTGATTTTCAATAAAATTGAATTTTCTGCGAAATGTGTAGAAATGTGCGAGCGATCCAAATGACCGTTGGCATGACGATTACAGGTTTCAACGCCTATTGATAGAGGTATCAATCAACGAAATCGGAGCACAATTGCAGATTTTCGATTTTTCTGGCTCTAAATTTGTGGGCTATAGTTCAGTTGATTTTCAATAAAATTGAATTTTCTGCGAAATGTGTAGAAATGTGCGAGCGATCCAAATGACCATTGGCATGACGATTACAGGTTTCAACGCCTATTGATAGAGGTATCAATCAACGAAATCGGAGCACAATTGCAGATTTTCGATTTTTCTGGCTCTAAATTTGTGGGCTATAGTTCAGTTGATTTTCAATAAAATTGAATTTTCTGCGAAATGTGTAGAAATGTGCGAGCGATCCAAATGACCATTGGCATGACGATTACAGGTTTCAACGCCTATTGATAGAGGTATCAATCAACGAAATCGGAGCACAATTGCAGATTTTCGATTTTTCTGGCTCTAAATTTGTGGGCTATAGTTCAGTTGATTTTCAATAAAATTGAATTTTCTGCGAAATGTGTAGAAATGTGCGAGCGATCCAAATGACCATTGGCATGACGATTACAGGTTTCAACGCCTATTGATAGAGGTATCAATCAACGAAATCGGAGCACAATTGCAGATTTTCGATTTTTCTGGCTCTAAATTTGTGGGCTATAGTTCAGTTGATTTTCAATAAAATTGAATTTTCTGCGAAATGTGTAGAAATGTGCGAGCGATCCAAATGACCGTTGGCATGACGATTACAGGTTTCAACGCCTATTGATAGAGGTATCAATCAACGAAATCGGAGCACAATTGCAGATTTTCGATTTTTCTGGCTCTAAATTTGTGGGCTATAGTTCAGTTGATTTTCAATAAAATTGAATTTTCTGCGAAATGTGTAGAAATGTGTGAGCGATCAAATGACCATTGGCATGACGATTACAGGTCTCAACGCCTATTGATAGAGGTATCAATCAACGAAATCGGAGCACAATTGCAGATTTTCGATTTTTCTGGCTCTAAATTTGTGGGCTATAGTTCAGTTGATTTTCAATAAAATTGAATTTTCTGCGAAATGTGTAGAAATGTGTGAGCGATCCAAATGACCATTGGCATGACGATTACAGGTCTCAACGCCTATTGATAGAGGTATCAATCAACGAAATCGGAGCACAATTGCAGATTTTCGATTTTTCTGGCTCTAAATTTGTGGGCTATAGTTCAGTTGATTTTCAATAAAATTGAATTTTCTGCGAAATGTGTAGAAATGTGCGAGCGATCCAAATGACCATTGGCATGACGATTACAGGTTTCAACGCCTATTGATAGAGGTATCAATCAACGAAATCGGAGCACAATTGCAGATTTTCGATTTTTCTGGCTCTAAATTTGTGGGCTATAGTTCAGTTGATTTTCAATAAAATTGAATTTTCTGCGAAATGTGTAGAAATGTGCGAGCGATCCAAATGACCGTTGGCATGACGATTACAGGTTTCAACGCCTATTGATAGAGGTATCAATCAACGAAATCGGAGCACAATTGCAGATTTTCGATTTTTCTGGCTCTAAATTTGTGGGCTATAGTTCAGTTGATTTTCAATAAAATTGAATTTTCTGCGAAATGTGTAGAAATGTGTGAGCGATCCAAATGACCATTGGCATGACGATTACAGGTCTCAACGCCTATTGATAGAGGTATCAATCAACGAAATCGGAGCACAATTGCAGATTTTCGATTTTTCTGGCTCTAAATTTGTGGGCTATAGTTCAGTTGATTTTCAATAAAATTGAATTTTCTGCGAAATGTGTAGAAATGTGCGAGCGATCCAAATGACCGTTGGCATGACGATTACAGGTTTCAACGCCTATTGATAGAGGTATCAATCAACGAAATCGGAGCACAATTGCAGATTTTCGATTTTTCTGGCTCTAAATTTGTGGGCTATAGTTCAGTTGATTTTCAATAAAATTGAATTTTCTGCGAAATGTGTAGAAATGTGCGAGCGATCCAAATGACCATTGGCATGACGATTACAGGTTTCAACGCCTATTGATAGAGGTATCAATCAACGAAATCGGAGCACAATTGCAGATTTTCGATTTTTCTGGCTCTAAATTTGTGGGCTATAGTTCAGTTGATTTTCAATAAAATTGAATTTTCTGCGAAATGTGTAGAAATGTGCGAGCGATCCAAATGACCGTTGGCATGACGATTACAGGTTTCAACGCCTATTGATAGAGGTATCAATCAACGAAATCGGAGCACAATTGCAGATTTTCGATTTTTCTGGCTCTAAATTTGTGGGCTATAGTTCAGTTGATTTTCAATAAAATTGAATTTTCTGCGAAATGTGTAGAAATGTGTGAGCGATCCAAATGACCATTGGCATGACGATTACAGGTCTCAACGCCTATTGATAGAGGTATCAATCAACGAAATCGGAGCACAATTGCAGATTTTCGATTTTTCTGGCTCTAAATTTGTGGGCTATAGTTCAGTTGATTTTCAATAAAATTGAATTTTCTGCGAAATGTGTAGAAATGTGCGAGCGATCCAAATGACCATTGGCATGACGATTACAGGTTCAACGCCTATTGATAGAGGTATCAATCAACGAAATCGGAGCACAATTGCAGATTTTCGATTTTTCTGGCTCTAAATTTGTGGGCTATAGTTCAGTTGATTTTCAATAAAATTGAATTTTCTGCGAAATGTGTAGAAATGTGCGAGCGATCCAAATGACCATTGGCATGACGATTACAGGTTTCAACGCCTATTGATAGAGGTATCAATCAACGAAATCGGAGCACAATTGCAGATTTTCGATTTTTCTGGCTCTAAATTTGTGGGCTATAGTTCAGTTGATTTTCAATAAAATTGAATTTTCTGCGAAATGTGTAGAAATGTGCGAGCGATCCAAATGACCATTGGCATGACGATTACAGGTTTCAACGCCTATTGATAGAGGTATCAATCAACGAAATCGGAGCACAATTGCAGATTTTCGATTTTTCTGGCTCTAAATTTGTGGGCTATAGTTCAGTTGATTTTCAATAAAATTGAATTTTCTGCGAAATGTGTAGAAATGTGTGAGCGATCCAAATGACCATTGGCATGACGATTACAGGTCTCAACGCCTATTGATAGAGGTATCAATCAACGAAATCGGAGCACAATTGCAGATTTTCGATTTTTCTGGCTCTAAATTTGTGGGCTATAGTTCAGTTGATTTTCAATAAAATTGAATTTTCTGCGAAATGTGTAGAAATGTGCGAGCGATCCAAATGACCATTGGCATGACGATTACAGGTCTTCAACGCCTATTGATAGAGGTATCAATCAACGAAATCGGAGCACAATTGCAGATTTTCGATTTTTCTGGCTCTAAATTTGTGGGCTATAGTTCAGTTGATTTTCAATAAAATTGAATTTTCTGCGAAATGTGTAGAAATGTGCGAGCGATCCAAATGACCATTGGCATGACGATTACAGGTTTCAACGCCTATTGATAGAGGTATCAATCAACGAAATCGGAGCACAATTGCAGATTTTCGATTTTTCTGGCTCTAAATTTGTGGCTATAGTTCAGTTGATTTTCAATAAAATTGAATTTCTGCGAAATGTGTAGAAATGTGCGAGCGATCCAAATGACCATTGCATGACGATTACAGGTTCTCAACGCCT